>LIEC01010723.1:119074-159244 GCA_001925005.1 Drosera capensis
GGGGGGCGCGCCTGCAGGAAAATTCGCTAAAGCTATAGGGGCGAGAATAGGTCAGGTGTTACGAGTGGATGTTGACTATAAAGGCTGGGCGAATGGGTCTAAACTCAGGCTTCAGATAGAGATCGACATCTCAAAGCCATTGCTTCGTGGGATTCGAACTGCAGTCAGGAAAACAGATGGGTCTCATTCCGGTATGAACGTCTCCCTAACTTTTGTCTTAGGTGTGGCATAATCGGGCACAGGGGCGTCAGACTATAATGTTAAACCAGTATCGAAGTTGGATGAACATCGGCTGCATCATGAACAATTCCAATATGGCACATGGCTACGAGCGCATCCTCTCAGGAAAGGGACCGGCTGCTTTGTCAAGGTCAATGATTCTCCGAGTACAGAACATGATTCTCCATCTGAGACTGAGGCGGGGAACCGGCCTAACTCTTCGTCGGCGCACAGATCCGGCAGATCGGAAACGACAGTCAAGGTTGGTTTAGGGGGGAAACTTGTTTCAAATGAAAACCTCCAAGCAACCGTTATGTTGAATGAGTCCGGCGCAGGGAACTATTTGGAAGTTGTTACTCAAGGGGAATATACTCCACAGGTTCTGGGAAGCTAATCTCTATGGCCAGATTAATGAAGTTATCATTGGGCCACCCGCAAAGTATAAAAGGAACCATAGTGAGACAAAGTTTTTAGCTCCAGCTCAAGATAGCACCCGCAGTGATGCTGAATCCATCCTGATGGTGGCGTCCCCTGATATACGGGGACGCTGTCACGAATAAATGACACTCTTCTAGAACTGTGAAAGAGTTTGAGAATCCTTGAACAGCTCGTGCTCTTAAGGATCACCTTAGGAGATCAAATTCCCACATGAGATTTTTGTCTGAAACCAGGTTACGATCCACAGAATTAGATAACATCAAACGGAGGATCAGTTTCAACAACGGTATCGCAGTGGACGCAGTCGGTAGAAGTGATGGACGGATGCTTTTATGTGATGACAAAGTTGAGGACAACCATCAACTTCCTCTGACGACCTCTCTTTCCCATGTCAAGATTGGTGCTGGTGAAGGGGATCTCCCCAATCGCAGTAGAGCCCTAGCCTCCAATCTTTTATTAATCGTTCTTATTATTGAAATAAAATATTATTAATCCTTCATTTATTTTTAATAATTGTTAAAATTAACATTAATATTATTTATAGAGTTGATATATATTTTTGAGTTAAATCTTCACCTCTTAAAATTCAACCAAAAATAAATCGACTAACCAATAAAATTTACTGAATCAATTTTTTTGTCTTTTAATTTGACTATTAATTATATTTATTTTCTAACTTATTAATATTTAATCACAATCAGATTCCATCCGTTCCATAATAAATGTCAAAAATTAACCGACATGAGATTTTATATGTATGTTGATTTTTTATGAAATTTGATGAAGAAATAATATTTTTTTGGTGATAATGAGATTTACTGTAATATTTAATAAAGAAGATAGTCCATGTATTGTAGTTGAGTTTGATTGATTTTGTATTGTTTAGGTAAAAACTTTTCAAACAGGATATGTTAAAATTATTGTGGGACATCTAAAAAAAGATAAGTGTTGTATTTTATCATGGGATGAAGTGTTGTATTTATTATGGGATGAAGGGAATAACAATTAAAGCAATAGGTGGATATTCAAATCGGAAAAAAAAATTAAACGATCAAAATTAAAAAAATCTTACTTGGAGACAAAACCGACTCTATTTGTTTAGTACATAATATAGATAACTCAAAAAAGAATACACAAAACTTCTCTCGTGCTAAATATTTGATGTCCAGCTGACACTTGGGGACGAGTCTGTCGGCTTCGATCGATTACCCTTTAAATTTACTGGACAGTCAGTAAATCAAAGGATCATTTTTTTCTGGGATAACCTTTTCAAAAATATATCCACCACATATCGCGCAATTACACATAACAACCATGGTGGAAATAGTAACTACAGCAACAGGTAAGCATCTGCATCAATCACCAACCATTAGCGTAGTCATCAATAGGATTAAACAAGGTTTTCATTCCTTGGATAAACATGGATCCACATATATAGACACTGCCAAAGATGTCTCAGATTTGTTTGAAGTTTGTTTATATGCGTTCATTTGCGAAATTATTTACTACCAAAGGTTGTTTATACCTTCTAAAACAAATGTTTCGACATCAAAAATCTCCTGATAAATCTTAGATTGATGGTCATTCGTTATCAAAATGAAAATTTGTAATCAAAATGAAAGTTACATGTTGAATGCAATTACAAAAAATATGCTAAATAACATTGAGACATTTAAACAATGCTGTTAAGCATACAAAATACAGTCATCAGCAATTATTCGAGTTTCTTCGCTTTCTTGCTCGACTCGTTATTCTTGTGGTTTCTGATTTTTTTATGCGCCTTCTTCCTCTTCACTGGTTTCGGTTCTTCCTCCGTCTCGTTGTGACCTTCATCCACATCTTCACGATCACCGAGGAGGTGAGCTTTTGTAGTCGTCGTAGTTTCTGTCGAAACTGTAGACACCATGAGAGATTCAGCTAGTTATTGCCAGTTTAATCACAAGACGACAAACACTAAAAGGTTGTTTTGCGGAAAAATCAAGAATAAAAACCCGAAAAGACCTGAAAAAAGAGAAAACTGAAACAATAACGTTATCACGAAACCGCATTTTCTGCATCATAATAATAAGTAAAAATTAAAAAATTAAATTAAATTAAATTAAAAATTCGAATTTTCACCATGCTAATTTGGGTTTATAAAATTCTATGTCGAACATTGTATCAGTTCCTGAAGGCACAAACCTTCAATTGTATAGTAGGGATCAAGGATAACGTTCGTCAGATGCTGCTTCAGAAACACCTACATGCAACAAAGTCCGCATAAATTTAAGTAAGAACTGTAACAAAACTTGGAAGAGCATGCAGCTAATAATCTGAATCATGACATAGTCGATTTTGGATGTGGTCGCTCTTCCCTAAAATCAAGTAATAACAGGTGGAATGAAATTGCAACATTAAGGATTTCAACCCATATAACAGTATTTGATGACCAAGTAAACATTAGTTCTCTTGTCAGCGGAATTCTCTGATAACAAAATCAGATTGGTGAATAATGTGCAATACTCCCACAGAATAACCAAACCGACAACTATGAAAAGATAAAGGCAACTATAATCACAATTCACAATAGATGAGAAATAACAGACACTAGCATACCGCAGAGAGAAGCTGTCTGGTGCTGGAATCCCATAATCGCAAATAACAATCTAATCCTGCAAAATGAGAATCTTACAAGTCAATTGTTGCATAGAATGAGAACTGTGATCATGGTCCATATTGCAGCTCAAGCAGATCTTCGATAGTTCCACTCAGAGGTCGTTGACAGCGATTAGTTGGCTAAAACAACGCTGAGACATAGCCTCCAGCACAAGAGAAAGGTGAAAGACCATTGTGTGGTTAAAAGCCAACGACTAACCAATGAGAGAAAAAAAAAAGTTCAATACGGGATCTATTTACAGATACGATCTACCATTTTGCACAAGAGGCAGAACTAAATTGAAAAGGGGCCACGGAACACAATTTCTCATTGCAAAAAGCGTTAACAAGAAATTTCACTTTTATTCAAATATGAAACCTATGAAGAGATTGACAACTAGATGAAAGCCTATCTAATACTACACAAGTCTAAAACAAAAAGGCCATGATAAACTTACCACATGATGCTAGAACTGGAAGCTCCGGGTGCCTGACAATGGACCTGATGCTTCCAGAACACTTCCCCAGGAAGCACCCCAACAACTTTCCTACAGTATTTCAAATGAATGGAAACAAAAAGGTTCAGCTCTTTCTAGGAAATAGAAAATTGGCTGTGCAGGAGAATAAAAAAAAGGAAAAACAGAATTTTCAGAAGTAACAATGAATTCTCAACAAACTACATCATATGAAGTGTAGTGCTTCAATCCCTACATTATTTATGTGCTTCAGTTGATACGAAAGAAAGTAAAATTGTTGACAGTTAAAAGGAGACAATGTTCAGGTATAAGCACAAGTTATTTATTAACTAGTGACTGCACACTTCAACATCAGTTCACAGAGAATTAGAGGCTCTGTTCTCAAGCAGCAATGAGAATACTACTCAGATACCAGAGATAAATACAAGCAGCAAAGATCACAAGCAAGGAACTGAAACACGGAAATATAAGTTTTATTTGCTGCAAGGTGAAAACCAACCTGTACGCATGTCAATGGAGGCAAGGTCACCAGATCCAGTTCCTAAGTATATAGTGTGTCCATCTATATCTTCAGCAAGAGCTTTAATAGGCGACTCTCGAAAATCTACTGATAAAACAGGCCTTCTTTGGGCCGAGATGTCATAGAGGCGAACCTAGACATAACAGAAGAAAGGGTATAAACAAAAGAGGAAACAAAACCAACACATTTCAAACTGAACCATTTTTCTAGTGAATATGTACATACCTGATGGCTGTTAGTACCAGCCACAAACTTACGATGATCATCATTGCTGAGAAAAGTCAATGAAGTAAACCATGTTGGAGTGAATATACCGAGGTTGTTCTTAGGCGGCTGACAAAACAGTTGCAGATTTGGTAAGGCACTTTGGTGATAAAATGTGGCAAGTCCTCAATGAAGAAAAACTTACAGGTTTCGCACTCCAAATTCTACTTGTGCTCTCAAGATCCCACATATTAACTTCAACACCCTTCCTACACCAACAAACAAGAGCATGCTTCTTTAGCGGCCACTTTTTTCAGGGGCAGAGTGATCATGATCCATAAAGAAAATAAATTGAACATACCCCCCAACTATAGAATATTTCTCTGCAGCGTCCACCTTAAAACAGTGAATATTTCCTGAACCACTGAACTTCCACGTTTTAGGAGTATCCAAGACAACGCTTTCTGCTGGTTTTGGAATTTTCACCGACCTCAAGCAAGCATTCCCTTCAATAGTACAAGTAAGTAAGGTGCGAGACCTGATAATTTATTTCCAATCAGTCAGTCAAATATACAAAACATACCCCAGACGTTAGAGCAAAATTGCAACTGAATGGTGAGACCAACGATACAAGCAGATGTGTAGCACCTCGAAGATTGTTGCATCTTGTTCCTCTTGAATAGATGCAACCCAACAATCAGATCATAATCAGGGGAAGTGCCGGCTTCTGTCTCATGAGGTATTGAAAAGCTTTGTTGCCCAGTCATAGGGCTAATCACTTCAATCTGTGCAAAAGAAATTCTAGCATGTACATTAATTGGAAGCTGCGGGTAACCATCACATTGTGAACCAAAGCCTAGCATCAAGAATATAGCAGCATAGATACAAGTCAATACTCAGTACTAACCGTGCCATTTTTTCTCGCAACAGCCAGCAGCTGCAAGGAGATAAAATTCAACAATTAGAAGGTTGAAGGTCCTCCAAAGAAACAAGAGAAATCATTCTTAGACATGGGCTCTAGTTTAGTTGGCTAGATCTTCATCATATCAATTATACGAAACCCAAATAATCGTTCAAATTCCCACCATGGTACTCTTTGATCTTCCCAAACCAGTACAGACAAATGGGCTGATCACAACAGGCACACAATCGTTTAAGTTGATCACTACCCAAAATCTAAGGAATCCAACATATCTTCCCCAAACATATTGAATCGCAAATTATCGCTCTCTCATTCATGCAACACATATGTTGCTAGCACTAATTCGCATAATGAACTGTCAATATGAGCACCAGTATCTGAGCCCTTTGAAGTTCACTTGGATAGTTGCTTCTTAAATCGTCAAACATACCTACGAACAAACTACGAAAACCATTCTAAGTGGCACATTGAGAAGATTTTAACTATCAATCATTATTGATGAAATAACAACCTTTTGTTATACTCCGAAACGTCAGCACTTTGAACACCATCATGTCACATAAATAACACATAGTCAGTCAAATGTAAATACTATAAAGCTAAGCTAATTCCAGCTGAACAAACACGTTGCATGTGTAAAAATCAGCCTCACATATGAAACCAGTGCATTCTAATCGTAACAACGAACTTCAAGATAATTGATCATACAAAATGCGAAAAAACCACTAAAGAGAAAACACACACATACAGGATAAGCTTTACAGTCATCCATAGAAGCCGCAACGACGCCTCTCAAAGCGTCCGGGACGCCCCATCTCTCGACAACCTTAGGAATACCAGCGACCTTATCTCGAGCCTCAATCACTGATCAATCGCACCAACAAACATACACACACGCGCGCTCAAAATCCAAAATCATCATACAAAATCAACAAAAACTGAACTCGATTGAGATCGAGATTGGGAAATTGTGTTACCTTTGATGAGGCCGAGGGAGTCGAAGGTGAGGGCTCTGATTGGAGGGCAGCCGGCGCTCTCCAACGTCGTCGTTCGAGGCATTATTTGTCGGTGTTCGACGACGGCGGAGTCAGATAGGAAGCTCGAGGAATGGAGAGATAGTGAAGAGAGGTGTGACGGACAGAGGTTGTGCGGCAAGGCTGCGGAGCGGTTTGCAGCGGCGGCTGGCTATGTGTAGGATTCTATAACGTGTTCTTTTTTTTAGGTCAAAAGCTCTCACACGAAATGATCAATTACTCCTATATTTAGCAACTGTTTGATATTTTTTGCTTAAAAATTGGTGTAATCGAGAATCAGAAAATTATTCTCTTCGTCTTAAAAAATTATAATTTTTTTTAAAATTTACGTATAATGATTAAAGATTTGATCGATATTATGAAAAGATCAAACGTTATTTTTTAAGAAAAATATTATGAAATATTAATGATAATAGAAACATGTATTATAACCATGGATTATTAGAAAATTTAAATCGTGTCTTTTATATATATAACGAAATCCCTCAAATTGTTTATTAAATAATATAAATAGAGAAAAACGTTGTAATAATTATGGACGAATATAGTATATCCTAAAATTAAAATCACCGCATCAAGTAAGTTGATTATAAAAAAAGATGATTCTAAATATTTTGTTTAGAGGAATAACACATCAGAAAATGGAATCCATTTTTTTATTTCAGTTTTCTATTAATCATTCTTCATTATAGAAACATAAAATAATACTACCTCCGCTCCAATTTAAGGGAAATCGTTTAACCCGATACGTAATTTTATGTATGTGTTGAATTGTTATAAAATTTGATGAAGAAAATAATAATATTTTTTTTATGAGAGTGAGATATAAGTGAATTTTAGGAGATAGAGTGAAAGAAGAGGAGAAAGGAGGTAATGTGGATAATTTGATTATATTAATATAAGTTGATTACCAAATAAGGAAAGAATAATTTGCTTCTAGCTCGATGACCATAATATCAGTGGCTAAGCTACTTTTCTTTGTTTCATCCTTTTATACTTATACCTGTTAATCCTATGTTTGATAGCAAAATAAACACTTGGATTACTAGTCTCACTTAGAGGGATAACACCTATAATCCTCTCACTATTGATCCTATCTCCCCCGCGATATTATTAATCCCCTAAAGCGGGATAAGTACGACATCCCACTTGCCACCGACCTATCACAACCCGAATGTCACTCGATCGATTGTCATAGGCCTCGTTTGGTACAGAGATGGGATGAGACAGGATAATTAGTGAAGAGATTATTAATCCTTTTACTATCAATACTTGGATTAGTTATCCTATCTTATTTTATTACAAATCATGTTTGGTACAAAAATAATTAATAAGGTGGAAGATAGCCAATTAGAGGTCGAGCGACTGTTGTTTGGGCGATGGTCGATGGTCAGTCGGTCGGGCGGTCAGACAGTGATCGACTTTCGGCGGTCGGACGACTAGTGACGGTTGACGGGCGGTGGACGATGATCAGGCTACGGTCAATGGTTGAACAGTCGACGATCGGGCGGACGGTTGTTGATCAGGTGGTGGTTATCCTCCTCAATCCTCAGACAAACAATGAGGTCTTCAAGTTTCATCTCCTTGCGTTTGTGTTTGAGATAATTCTTAAAGTTTTCTCAAGAGGAGGGTAACTTCTCAATGATGGCGATGACTTGAACAGTTTCACAGATCTTCATGCCCTCCGCCAGAATGTCATGGACGATGATTTGAATCTCTTGGATGTGACTCATCATTGTTTTGGAGTCCAACATCTTGAACTCCAGAAACCTTGTCACCACGAACTTCTTCGATCCAATGCCCTCGGTTTTGTACTTCTTTTCCAAGAACTCCCAAAGGGTTTTGGTAGTCTCAAACAAATTGTACACATTATACAATGTATTGTCAAGTCCGTTCAATGTGTAGTTGTGACATAGGAAGTCATTGTGCTTCCATGACTCCAATAACACTATCTTGATAGGGTCGTTCTCTTTCGGATCTAGTGTTTCCTTTTCTTTCGTCAGAAATTTTACCAGACTTAGAGTGGTGAGATAAAACAATATCTTCTGTTGCCATCTCTTGAAGTCCACCTTGTGAACTTATGAGGCTTCTCCCCATGTACCATGGATGGTGCCACAACAACACGGGGAGGGTTCGCCCTCGATCCAGCCACAACATTTGGAACCTCAGTTTCCATTTCATCTGTATATACAAAGAAAAATAAACTTGTGTCACAAATTTGAACACAGTGTCAATATGTTAACAGATCTATATTACTTTGATATAGGCAATAGAGATCTGTAGGATTTGTAATCAGAAACCGTAGACTAAGAAATCAAGTTCATAGTCGTGAAGGTAATCAAACTTATAAGTGAAGTAGTCGGTATCCGTAGACAAATCAATCAATTTCCAAAGCAATCAGCAAGACGCAATCAAGCAATATGTAAATTAGTCTTAAGATTGTTGGCTTTTTAACGATTATATGAAATGGTGATTAAGGAAAGAGGGAAACAGATTAATTAAAGTTTATGTCGAGGCGAGTAGTACTCCTTCCTTCAGACTAATTTGCCCAATCCTGTGCATATGGTCTACACCAAAGAGTCTACAAGATACAACGACACGTTACGTTTAAGATTGCACTATCTTAACGAAACACAGAAGCATCTTAAAGTTGTCTTGAACCTTGCTTGATAAACAAAACAGGAACTTTTTTGGAAATAGAGTTTCAGAAACTAAATCGCAATTGTTTTGTAGAAAGAGAGAACACAATACACGTCGAAACGCTCGTGCAATGCAAAGAGAAGAATCAACACATCGATACGCTCGTGTTACACAAAAAAGAGGAAGAGAATGGAATCTGAGTGTGTCCAGAATGGAACCTGGTGCATGCTTATAACTCGTCACACGTCAAGACATGCTCCCGTCCCGGTCCGGTCCGATGCGCATGTGTGTTAACTAAGACATTGCTTAAGTCTTTTCTTATACACTAAATTAGGTACCCCAAGAGGCCCAATCTTTTCACAAGATTCCCACTTATAAGACACTCTTCCACTTACATAAATTCCAATGTGGGTTATCATCACTTTGTTACATTTCAGTACATTAAATACACCAAACATCATATTTTGAGCATCAATTTCACATTCATTCTATATGAATTTTTAGAGTGTTAGTATATTACGTTCATATCTAATGAACGTAGATTATGTTAAGCTCAAAGTCGTTCCAAATCGACCTTCGACACCCACATTAAAATGTGGTTAAACTTGCACAAAACATATTAAAATCCAACAATCTGTTCACTATTGATCCCACCTCCCCTTGTGGTATTATTAATCCCCCCAAAGCGGGATAAATATCGCAACCCACTTGTCTCTCGCCTATCACAACCTAAATGTCACCAAATCGATTGCCTTAGGCCTCATTTGGTACGAAGATGGGATGAGACGGAATAACTAGTGAAAGGATTATTAATTCCTTCACTATTAATACTGTGATTAGTTATCCTATTCTATTTTGTTACAAATCATGTTGGTACAAAATGGGATTAATAAGTAGTCGGTGGGAGGTCGAGCGACGGTCGATGATCTGTGGATGACGATTGGGTGACGGTCGGCGATCAGACGGTGTAGCGGTGGTTGACTGTCGACGGTCGGACCGCGAGTGGCGTTTAGGCAGCGTTCGGTCGAGCGACGATCAACGGGCGGGGATCGGACGGTGGTCGACGATCAGGGTTACGGTAAGCGGTTGCGTAGTCGACGATCTACGATCGCGCGTGCGACTTTGTGAGCCTGAACCGTCGGAACGTTCCTCATGTTAGGGGTGTGCAAAATATTCCCGAACCGGATCAAAACCAGTAAGAACCAGACCATACCGACATGGTACCGATCGAGTTGGGACGAGACGAGACGAGCAATATATAGGAACTGAATTTTCGATACGATATGGGAAATGTTTTTCAAGAATCGTACCTATTGTCCCGAATCGAACGGGATAACTTAATAAATTTTATATTTGATTTTAATAAAGGTTATATTTGATTTTAGTGTATGATATATTTTAATAATTGTTTGTAAACGTATATACTCAAGTATATATTAATTAGTGTGATATTTTAGTATGTCTCGAGTGTACATGATAAGACTTGGAATCTTGGGATTTCTTATGTTATAAGTTATTGTTTTTACAGTTGTTTCAAGGCTATGTCTTCTTATTCTCATGTATCGATGTCCATTACCAAAATTAGTTGACATTAAGAAAGAAAGAAATAGGTTTTGTCCTTATAAAAAAAAAGCTTACATTTTTTTATTTAGTTTTTTAGTAGCATTAAATGAACTAAGCAATGTAATTATAGAATTCAGAATACTTAGACGAAAATAAAAGCAATGAATATCAAAAGACTCTAAAACAATATTTTGTCAAATTTAATGTGAAGAAATTAAATCATCAACCATATGAAATAAAGAAATATCAACCATAACATTGAAAAAAAAAAATTAATTTAATTTATTATGAGATCTTTAAGTTGTACCGAATGGAGCGAAATATCGCTTTTAATCGGACCGAAAAAACATTTATTACGAGATCTTTAAATTATATTAAATGGATCTAAATATCGATTTTAATGAAAATCAAAAACCAAAAGACCGATATAGGAATTTTAGTGACGGGACGGGACAAGATAAAAAATTTCAAAGGAAGCGAAAAATCGATACACGGGACTGAAAACGGTCCGATACCATGGTGACACTAACCCAGGCCGCAATAGTTCCAAAACAGAAATATCAGTAGTTGCGGCTCCCCTGCGTATCAGCACCAGGGGTAGCTGCTTTCTGAGGGAGAGTTGAGAGAGGGTCATCGAAAGAGTTTATTTCGCGTTGGCATTTTTTTCCTGCAGAATTGGAGATGTCTTCGAGGGGGCGTTTTGTCTCCAGCACTGGAAGAGCCTTTATAGTGGCTTGATCCACTGGATCTTGGATCTGACTTCGCACGTTTCCAAGTGTGCTTGGGCTGATTGACTCATTTTCCTTGTCGCCTCAGATCCCATATGACGACGGTATCTCGCTCCTCAATAGGCAGCCGTCGCCTTGTCCATCTATTGTCTTTGTGCGAATTTTTATATAAAAATATAAAAATATCGTTATTTTATATTATATTAATTTATATATTATTGTTTTTTTTTTCTCAATTTTTTTATCTCACACTCACAATGACCAATTTTTTTTATTCTTTACTAATTCAATATATATATAAATTATCGTGTCAATTCAAACAGTTATAATTTGAATGCCACTAAGTGAGTATATAATAATGTTTCACTAATTATGGATTGGACAAATAAGGAAAATTATTTTACTATATACTTTCTTCATTTCAATTTAATTATAATATTTTTTTTTAGTCATAATATAAATGCAATATTTTTATTTTATTCTTATTTAGTAATGAATTTATATTAATATAATCGAATTATCCCATCACCTTCTTTCTTCTTCCTTCTTCTCAACTCTTATTCTTTCTCCTAAATCACACTTATATCCCATTATCTCTAAACAAATATTATTTCCTCATTAATTTTTATATAAATTTAACACACATATAAAATCCCAGATCGGGTCAAACTGTTATAATTAAATTGAGACGATAATATATGACAAATGAGAAAACACATCCAAAGAAAAAAAAAAGGACCGTTGGATTAGGTTAGTTTAGGGTAATTGCTACTCTCTTCGTCCCATAATAAATGTCACAAATTAATCGATATGAGATTTTATATGTTAATTTTTTTTAAAATTTGATAAAAAAAAGAATATTTTTTGATAATAGTGGGATTTATTTTAACAATTGTAGAAAAAGATAATGAATGTATTATACCTAAGTTTTATTGATTTTATATTTTTTTAAGATAAAAAATTTTCAAATGAAATATTTTATAATTATCCTGAAAAGAAAACAATATAATTCCAGAATAGTGAATATAGAAATCATTTAGGCAAGAACTTGATGTCGATTTCTCTGTTCAACATCTTTAGGTACCGTTTCTGCAAAGGTTGGAAGTTGGAACCATCACTTCGTTTTGCACATCACACACTGATGTTATAAAACTAACAACGCTAACCGTAACATTCGTCAACATCTACCATAACAAATAAGGGCGCTAATTACTTAACATAAGCTTCAGACTTTCTGAATAAAAACAGAAGACCAACAAAAAAGGAAAATGATAAAAAAAATACATCATCTGGCATCAAGGAACTGATGCCAAGAGTTGTATATAGACAAAAGGTGTTCATGGAATCACGGTCTGAAACCTCGTACATTAATAAACACAACCTACAACTCCATCTGCTATCACGAAACTGATGCCAATGCTATCACGAAACTGATGCCAAGCTTAGTTTACATCAAACACATACATTGACATCTCCAGAGTAATACAATCAAATAATACCGCACGAAAATAACTCGGGGTTGACCGGTCTTCCACCTCTCAATCAAAGAGCTACTCAAGATTCGTGTGCTTTGCAAGTCGAATAAGTTTTCATACCATGAACCGTGTCGCCCCAATATGCAAGTAATGAGTCCGAACTTGCAGCTCTAACCGCATCAGAATTGACCGAATGTACAGAGATGCAGCACCTTTTTTCTTTTACGTGCTTGCAGTAGAGTACCTCATTTTCCAGTGGAGTACCTCATACAGAACAAACCTACATATTATACCCATAACTAACATGACAAAAATAAAATAAAATAAAATAACAATACAAACCATCACTGCTGTATTAAGGGTAAAATGCCTTGAGAACCCAGGGCTGTAAATCAACTCCCAGTTGAGATACATTAATATGGGGACTTTACCCTCAGACTTCGGAAGATATGCAAAGAACTTAGGATCTGCATCAGATTCGCTTTTTCGACTGAAGTGGATAACTTACATACAACAAAGCCGAAAAACATTAACCCAAGAAGAATTACATAGAACTAGCAGCGAAAGAAAATTTCCAGAGAAGCCTTTCACAGTATCTGTTGCGGGTGGGTAATGGAAACCTGCAACACACTCTCTCAGGCAGATAACACGAGGTTCAGTAGAATTGAGCAAGTAAAGAAACGGCCAACAGAACATAATAAACGTGAAAACCTGGGAGATATGGCAGCTTAATCCTTCATCGGCTCATCCTTTTGGTTCAAATATGCATGAAACACATGCCTTGCATCTAGATGAAGTCACGCTTCCTCGACCAATACAAAGACCGGAGAAGACGATTAAAGAAACTAGAAAATCCAAGAGCGGCCACTTCAAAGCAGAAGCCAAAGTAAACACTTACCCAGAAACCGTCAGAACTGTGCCTCGACCAATTCCTTGTCAAACACCACATGCTTGCACCATCTTTAGCAAGATACTAATCTATCTATGATAGATGGCAAAAGAAATTGTATAGGTGACTGACCAACAAAACAAAGCAAAGAACAGGTATCCACATGCAGGCAAACTTTTATCGAACATGAAGCCCCGAAGTGGCAATCTGATGACTCAACAGTGATACAGAAGCAGCAAATAGGAGGAACAAGCACAAAAGATGATCAATTTACGCAAACCCAGAACAAACCCCCATTATTGTCAGCATTTCAAACACTAGAATAGAACACAACTCTTGCTGACAAACTCCAATAGAATATTACTGCACTGCGCATTAATAATTTGGGGATGAGTTGATACCATACAGCCAAGGAATCATCATTCGCTTAATCTTTGAGATCACATCATGGGACCAGATAGGTATATTGATCCAAGCCAATAAAATGATGACGAACGGAAGTCTCTAAATTACGATGCTGCTAAGAGTTCTGAACAATAAGTGGACGCGGATGGCAGCAAGAAATTTCCTCAAGTTCTCTCAAGAAAGCAGACAAGGGAGGGATTTGTCAAAGACACAAATTCAGTGCAACTTTTTATTAACTCATTACTGTTGTCAATTAGCCCAGCTCTAATATAGGTAGAGAGATCTTATAGAGTATAAGTCAGCTGACTTGTGAACACTGTCTTCTTAGCTTTCAGTGCTCAGTGTAGGAATTCAACAAAAACAATCACTGTTCTCTGACAACAGAACTTGAGGGATGACTACTATTTAAAATCCAACCAGGAGACCACCAATAAGTAGACACCATAACAAAGAAACTGGGTCACTGTGATTTGTTCACCTTCAATTGCCATAAAATTAGATGCATCACGCTTTAAAATTTAAAATTTGATGTTAATAGTTTATGCACAAACTCCAATAGAATATTACTGCACTGCGCATTGATAATTTGGGGATGAGTTGATACCATACAGCCAAGGAATCATCATTCACATAATCTTTGAGATCACATCATGGGACCAGATAGGTATATAGATCCAAGCCAATAAAATGATGACGAACGGAAATCTCTAAATTATGATGCTGCTAAGAGTTCTGAGCAATAAGTGGATGCGGATGGCAGCAAGAAATTTCCTCAAGTTCTCTCAAGAAAGCAGACAAGGGAGTGATTTGTCAAAGACACAAATTCAGTGCAACTTTTTATTAACTCATTACTGTTGTCAATTAGCCCAGCTCTAATATAGGTAGAGAGATCTTATAGAGTATAAGTCAGCTGACTTGTGAATGTCTTCTTAGCTTTCAGTGCTCAGTGTAGGAATTCAACAAAAACAATCACTGTTCTCTGACAACAGAACTTGAGAGATGACTACTATTTAAAATCCAAACAGGAGACCGCCAATAAGTAGACACCATAACAAAGAAACTGAGTCACTGTGATTTGTTCAGCTTCAATTGCCATAAAATTAGATGCATCACGCTTTAAAAGTTAAAATTTGATGTTAATAGTTTATGCACAGACCAAAAATATAGTAATCCACCCGCATAGCATTTAAAAAACACAAGAGCAGTAGAGATTAGCCACCTTTTCTACAAAGTTTCTATAAATTATAACTCAGCAACTTTCTCCATACCAATAGCTCCCTCAAAGAGGCTAATAATAAGAACCTGAAATACACTCTCCATAGAGAGGGTGCAAGGAATAGAATAAAAAAAGTGAAGAAATAACAAAAACAAACTAGACAACAGAAAAACCTGGGAGATGCAGCTGCCCAAACGCATTTCTTTGGTCTATGCGATTGAAGTAGCCATTCTAGGCCAGAACAAGTCCATCCCCCAAGATGTATTAGTACTTTTTTGTGCATGCCACTATGCTTGGTCGGTAATCAAAGAACAACAATAAGTGTGACCAGGGCAGTTGAGAGGCGGCGGCTTGGGAAATTCCACATACAACCCATAACATTTACCATGCACTCCAAAAACCTTTAGGTCATCCATCTCTCTCTTGCTGATTATTGCTCCATCCCATGCATATAAATGGTAGGATTGGGTACACCAGCCAAGAAATTGAGGAAAAACAGCACACGTACCGGTCTGACTTTTAGTCAAGATGTTGAGCTTTGAACTGGGAGCTTGATAGTTGATGACTAACTAGAAGGAAAAATGATGAAGTGAATAGAAGCTGATGAGGGGAAGAACAAGCATAAGAAGAACTACAATTCAGATATTCACTACAACTTGGATATTCATATCAGCAGGGAAATCCAGCATCCGAAACACAGCATCCAGAAAACAACAAACCTCGACAACAAATTGCTGAACTTTGCTACAAAGAGGAAGTTACACTAAATTAACAGCGTATAAAGGGAATATAGTAGCCATACTTGCAGTTAAATCCCAATGGTGAAGGTCCAAATGTGTTTACGCACTTTGGTGTACATGAAATTCTGAGCGTGCAAAATAGCTACAGTTTTGTGTCGTTCATATGTGGATGAGCTTCACACCATACAATTAAAGAGAAACAGATGGTACCAAGAGATTGAGACCATGGAAAGAAAGTTAAAACGAAGAAACGCACAACAAAAAGAAAAGAGTGTTTGGCAACCAAATACAGAAAAAACTTGCAAAATACAGCAAATCTGTTCCAATTTACTAGATGTAGTTTGCATTGGACAATGAAAAAGGAAAAATCATGCTTATTCAAAAATTTGCAGTTTGGTAACAAAAGGGTGATTACCTGAACATTTCATACTTTACGTTCATCGGAGGCTACAAAATCATTCGAGTTCATCTCATATGAGCCATCTCTTGCAAAAAATAAATGCACATGAAATATTAAAAAGATCCTAAAAAATCCAGACAGAGAAGTTCAATATCATTTCCTTGTAAGAGAAGAATCACACCAAAATGATGGGATGAATGCACAAACATCTATTACGATTAGACACAATCTAAAAGAGAAAGTTAAGTCATATTACAAGGCATCATAACAATAAGATGTTGTTCCCACACCTTGCAAGTTCATGCAGGTGGCATGGCACACGAACAACTCATCTTCCTTCACGCTTCCGCCACAAAGGCCCATCTGCAACAATCTCCCAAAAAGTCCAGCCCATGGCATCTCGGCCACTTTGTTTACGACTGTAGATGCACATGAGCACAAGAAAGTAAAGTAGAGCAATGCTAAAAAAAACCACAATTAACAATTCCTTGTTAGTTGTTACACTCCTGTCGAGCTATAGCCCTCTGTCACTTCCTTCCCCTTTCACACATTGATGAAGCATCTAGGCTCTTTATTGCCTTCTGTAAGTGCCTGTTGTTCAGTCGCATATAAAAGTACAGGAAACAGATCCACGAGTTAGAAGCTGCAGAATTAAGAGTATCCACTGCATCTTGAAATCTTGCAGGCTACCTCCTCTGGGCAAAGTGAGCAGGAAAAGTTGGCATGAATTCCTTAGATTTCGGGAGAGGGGCTTCTCGGAACCAAGAATGGTCAAGAGCTTCTTCCGCACTAATCCGCTGTAAAGAGAAGAAATTATTTTAGCACAAGGAGCCAAGAAATGTCATTTCTCGAAGCAAGCACAATTCAAAGACAAATAACAGGAAAAGCGTCTACCTCCTCGGGGTTGTACATCAGCAACTTGCTCAGCAAGTCCAAGCCCATTTCAGAAAGAACTGGACTGCCTGTAAAGGATGCACGCGGAAACAATTTGTGCAACATATTGTACCTGAAGTCATCAAAGAAGTATTACTAGTGAATAGTGATAAATTAGAGTAAAAACTGCAATTGTAGGCGAAAGAAATTAGGTGAAAAAGGACAAGTACTTACGGTTGTTGAACAAAATTGACCTTCACTCCAGGCAAATCTGAGTAGCCAGGCCACATTTTTTCATTTGGTGTCCCAAGCAATCTAAATATCTGCAAATCCATTCAGCACTGAGGATCAGTGTGATGAGCAAGGAGAGAGAAAAAATTACAAAGAACCGCACAAGGAAAAACCAAACTGACCTTGTCTAACTGATCAACCTCGTCTTTCCCTTCAAACAAAGGCTTGTTTGCCAATAATTCAGCCATTATGCAACCAACGGACCACATGTCAACAGCAGTTGAATACTCTTTGGCTCCGAGAAGAAGTTCAGGTGCCCTACAAATCAAATCTAGAACACTTCAGGCAGACATAACATGATGAACCCTGAAGGAAGAGAATGATAACTAGCACTCACAAAAAAGGAGAATAAAATAAAATAAATACAAATAAATCAATAAGACCAAAAATACATAAATAGTATGCAACTCACCTATACCAAAGAGTGACCACCAAAGAAGTATATGGCTTCAATGGGCTTCCATACTGGCGAGCCATTCCAAAATCGCATATCTTCACCTCACAACTATTATTCAAAAGAAGGTTTGAAGTCTTTAAATCTCTGTGGATGACCCAATTATCATGAAGATATTTGACACCCTCTAAAAGTTGCAGCATGAGGCATTTAACTTCACTTTGACTAAAATGTTGCTTCCTCGCCTCCATTAGTGCCTTAAGGTCATATTCCATATATTCCATTGCCATAAAGACATTGCCAAAGCCAACATCGGAATCATCAACTACGACTTCTTTCACATTGACGATCGAGGGATGGTTAAAGGACATAAGACAGTTTATTTCCCTCAAGAAATACACTGGAAAACCCTCCCTTTCTGCACCAACCAACTTTAACTTCTTCAGTGCAACTATTTCCCTGGTCTTTTTGTCCCTAGCTTTAAAGACAACCCCATAGGCTCCCTCGCTGATCTTACCAACTCTCTCATACTCCGAAACATCTCTACATCCCTGTAGCATATCCCTTCCCCTACATACAGGTACACCAGACTCCATATCATCATCATCATCATCATCAGAGTCCAACTCTGATTTCCCATCAGGGGAGTAGTCATTATCTTCCCTTTCAACAACCTCCATGTAGTCCTCATCATCTATTTCATTTTCCCCACACTCATCTCCACTGTGAAGCTGTCCTAAGCAGCCTGGATCAGATCCAGAAGTACTAGCCCTAGCCTCCTCTGACCCTTCTCTTTGTGTAAGAACACTCTCAGGACTACTTCTCTTCCCCGCATCCTTCCCTCTGATGCCATCACCCTTCTGCAAACTTTCATCGCCTAAATCATCAGCGTCTGCCCATCGAGACGTTAAAATGTTTGGTGCACGGCTGAAATCCTCTTCCTCCAACTCCCCTGGTTCCTTCTCGACATTATTGTCAGCTTCTACAGCAGGGCTCATACCACCAGGAGAAACATCCCCCACAACCAGGACCATACCATTTTTCTCTCCCACACCTGTCAGAAACCCAATAGAAGCTCCACGATCCAACGAACCATTATTCTTCCGAGAAACAAAAGAATCCCCAAGAATCACAGAACTCTTTCTCCTCTTCGCAGCGGGCAAACCATCATCAAAATCAGCAGCACCTGAAACCCTATACTCAGACGCCAGGATTCCCCCAAGAACCAGGCCCGGCCCTCTCTTAACAGCCGTGTATTCAGAACCCCTCTCCTTCCTACTGTTCCCAAACCACCTTCCATCACGACTGCCACAGACGCGGCTGTCACCCTTCAAATCCGATCCCTCTCTACCCAAACGCTCAAACGCTCCCCTCCTCAACACAATCTTCCCTGACGCCATGTCGTCAATCACAAAAACAGAACAAATCCTCAAACCAAGAATCAAACCCCAAACCACAGAGAAATCTACCCACAAATCCCCCAATCAGACGTTCTATAGAATATCTTCGACGATCCACAACTCGCTAACAACGAATTTGATCCGATTGTCAACAATCAAATCGTTCAAAATTAAGAACAAGAACAATCAGAAATTAAGAATCAGAATCAAAAAACGGAGAACAAATACCAAGACTGAAACCCTAGATGTCTGACCAAATCTGCGATCGCGATTTCGAAACCCTAGATATGATATTGTTGATGGAGAATTGAAAGGAATCGTACTCGAAGCGATGATGGCGAGGTGGATATGATGAAGAGATTTGGGAGATATCGAGGAAAGAAGGGTGGAATTTTCAACAATGGGAAAAAAAAGGGGGGTGGAATTTTCAAAACCTAGATTTCGTGGTTGTGACGGTTTTTGGTATGTCGGCTGAAATGATGAGCCGCTTTCAATCTTATTAAAGATAAGGAATTACGAGGAGTATCTACAGAAGTAAAATCCTGATTGACTTTATTGATAAAAAATACTTCTCCATCCAACACATTTAGCTAGAAAAAAACTTCTCCATCTAATTTAGTATGACAAAATTTTATTTTTATAAAATTATTGTAAGATATTAATAATAAATTGAGTCATAAATTTTAATTTTAAATTAATTTAAGGTTTTTTTACGTTTCGTTTTTAATTCTTAACGATGTCTGAAAAAACTTAAACTATTTTCAGATTAAAATTTACAACTTAATTTATCATTACTGTCTCACAATAATTTTGTAAAAAACGATATTTGATTTAATTGCAAAATTTTTTATTTATTTTTTGGATGTTTTAATATATTTGTAATCGTTTCTCTTTTAGTAAATTTTTAATTTAACAAAATCAAATCAATCATGTATAACAATGTTTTGTTACAGTATGCCCTTGATATTTATGAGGACTTTAAGAAAGATCTCAAGTTCCACTTCTACCCGGAGAATGTCCAATATGATGTCAAGCTATACCTTCGGAAACTGAAACAATGGGTTCCTTGCAACTTCTTAATGTCATCACCGCTAAGGTCGAATTGTCAAAACCCAAAAAGGAGCTGTTGTTTTTTTTCAAATCAAGCTTGAAGGCAGGAATCTAAAGTTTTGATTGATACGGGTGCCATACACAACTTCTTGGAGTTGAAGGAAGCGGAACGATTGGGCATTAAATACTAATTCCTTTCACAATTATTATAATAAACACGACGATTCCAAAAAAATATTTTTTTTTATCAAATTTTATACAAAATCAAACAATTATAAAATAAATTAAGATGAATGGAGTAGTTTTCTATGGAGGGAGTAACAAAACTTGCAACGTTTGGACTCAAAATAAAGCTACATTGTGATTACGACCCGAAGAGGATTAGGTTCATCTTCTGGCTTCGAAACCGCAACCCATTTAATTAACCCACACACTATAGTGACAGCCTGATGTCTACAAACTTTCGGCCTTTCGGCCCATACCAAACAAACTTGCCCAAGAAACCCAAAAGGGCCCAACACTCCGGGACAATGACAACCAATCTTTCCACGTGGTGATGATCGAATCGAGCAATGAATCATATCAGCAACACAATCGAGCAATCTGATTCGTCCATCTGTGCTTTGAGCCCTGCACGAATCAGGAGGGGCACCACCTACGTGTCCCGATATTTCTGCTTTGCAGGTAACACTCATCGAAATCCTGTTGGTTGGTTGATTTGGCCGATGTGGGTGGGTCGTTTTCGAATTTTCATGTATCCGATCAATCAACAACAGTTTGACTTGCCTTGTAGTGATTCGATATTCGACGTCCTTGTTTCCATGGTCTTCAAAGTTTTCTTCGGTGGAAACTACGAGTGCTTTGAATATGTATCGCTGTTGGTTTTTTAAAATGGTTTTGTTGCATTCAAAAATTAAAACGTTATATTAATATTATATTATTTAATATATATTTTGAATAATCTTATTATTATTTTTAACGATATATGAAAATTATGACATTAATCCATAATTATAATACATAACTTAAATTTTCATTAATATTTCACGATAATTTTGTGTAAAACAATATTTAATGATTTAATGAGCAATTCGTACCATGAATAACTTTATTCCTAACGTAGACTAGTGATGCAATTTGAATGATATAGTATATTTCATCAGTCTCATTTTTAATATAAAAAATCATTTAAAATATATTTTTTACAGTGTATCATTATCTTCTGTCACAACAACTTCATTACCCCAAAAAAAATTCTTTCTTTATTAAATTTTCAAAAATTCAACACACATATATATTTTGGTGTCGGATCAAAGGGTTATAAGTATTATGAGACGAAAGGAGTAATAATTTACAATATGCATGTTGATTTTTTGTCTAAAGATTAAATTATCCTTTGATTTTATAAGGAAAAGGAATAGAAAAAAAAAAGAAAAAATAATGAGGTGCATTGCTATGATATAAAATAAAAAAATATGAGTGTCTTGATAGTATTTTTTATAGGAAAAACTTTCTAAATATTATAATATCATAATTTAGTTGGACGATCCAATTTAAAAAATATTGTAATTTTGTTTTGATAAAGGGATTATTTCGTCCTCATAATTTTTAGTATAACTATATTTATTTTGAAGTTTAGTTTATAATGAACAAATATTATTTTTATAAAGCCTAATATGAAATATTAATGATAAATTAAACAAAAAATTCCATTAGGCTATATCTTTTTTTTAAAAAAAATTCCTATTCCACACAACATGTAAAAATAATTCCCATTTGATAAAGTTTTCTTTCTCCCAAAACTAGCGTGGTGCTTTGCCATAACCGTCATCTTTTATATTGTTTTTTATTTCAAATCATCAAATTTTCTCATTTGAAATCATTAGATTTATCATTCGAAATCGTCGTCGTCGTCGTCATCGTGATCATTATCTTCGTTTATGTTTCAATGGATGAAAATGTTATCTTTATTTATAGATTTGGGGCTATATCTCGTTCATTTTTATGTCATTCGGATTTGGATTTCGAATATGTTGTGGAAAAGGTACGAGATTGTTTCAAAATCTCCTCATCCAATGAATTCAATTTATATTATTCAATACCTAGTCATGAAGATACTTGTTGAATGATTCAAAAGATTTGTTGATGCTGTTTAAGCTTTCGCGATGTCGTCATGTATCATCAATTGATGTGAATGTGGTGTGTGGAGAAATAGGTTCGAGTGTGGTTTCTAATGTTGAAAATGAAACAGTGTGTTAGTTTGAAGAAAGAGTGCTCCTAAGTACTGTCAGTATGTCACAATTTCAAAGAGTGTGTCGTTGTAATGATTTAGTGCGTCTAGGATTTTGCAATGTTTCACAGATTTATAGGACTCAAGTTTCCAATCGTAATCATCATTTTGAGATAAATGATGATTTTGGTGATGATGTTGTGCATGAATAGTTGGTTCAGTTGGATGTTGCTTCGTCGAGTAATTGTGATCAACCCTTGCATTCTTCTTATTCGTCGAATTTGATTCAAAATGTTTGCCAATTTTTCCTGATGGCGCAAACTAGTTCAGGAAGTCCCTTGCACTTTATGCATACGAAGTTGGATTTCGATATAGTTTTAATAGGGATAAAAATGACAGGATTAATGCTATCGTGTTTAAGAAAGATAATGGTTGTCAATGATTTGTTAAGACTTCATTGTGTTCTTACAATAGTCATTTTTCATAAGGAAGTTGAACAATGTCCATACTTGTGGACAATTATTTTTGCCGACGAGTTCAATGATGTCGATGAAGACGGAATGGTTGGCTAATTCTCCTTTGAAAATTGTACATTACAATCCTAATTTCAATCCGAATTAGGTCAGAAATTATTTTCAAACCATCTATGGTTTGGATTTGTCATATAATAAATCTTGAAAAAACCTAATAAATGCGAAGATGATGCTTGGTGGTGATTCTTCCAAGTCGATTTCGAAGTTGATGCCATATATTCAAGGATTTATCAAATCCAACGACGCTATGTTGAATTCTTAGTCTCCGAAAGTGAATGAATTGTCTCCTTTGTTGTTATTCGATATAACCCCTCGAATGAATTTATCATTTTTCCTACAATCAGATGCAGTAATATTTCTTTTGAGAATAGCATCAAACAATGTCCAAAATGACGTTCCTACTTTGTATTCTTTTGTGCATCGGAATTGTGGTTCCTTTTTTAAAATATTGATGAGTGCTGCTAAGTTGCTTCTGTACTGTGTCGTTTTACTTGTTTCATTATATAAATAAGGAAAACAAGCATATTAAGTATCAAATAGTGCATTATTCTTAAATAAACAAACAATACGTCTTCGCATTTTGACATAGTGCGTCATTGTTTTTTAAACCAATGCATTTTTGTATGACAAACAGTGCGCCTTAATATAACATTGATCATTACATTTCGTACAAAGGCGCACTATTTTTCAAATTATTCAAAACAATGCGTTTTAATGAAACATTGATTGCCATAATTTTTTGGAATATATTATCCATCAGTAAGATATTAAAAATGGAATTTAGGTTTCAAGCACATTCCAGAATTAGGGTTTGTTCAAAACACACAAATTTTCAAATGTTAATAATTTGATTATACAAAATTTTGAATAATATCGATTGAATTGATGTATTTGTTGATGCATATATTAACTGAATTCAGTATTTTTAATCAAATTTTAAGAACAAACTATAGATTTAGAAATTTTACATGTTTCGTTTCAATGTGATGATTAATATAGTGCTCTTTTCAATTTTCTTTTGATGAGCCGAGTTTGATGCTTGATTTGAATTTGGATTGGGTTGCGGATTTGAATTTGGTTGTTGATTCCACGGATAATTGTTGGAATTTTCACAGCGGTTTCAATCATCGATTTTGAATTTGTTGTTTGTTATGGTGGGGTTTGGTTGTTTTGATTTGAGATAACGAAACCTTGTATCTGATGGGAAATATTTTCCCGATTTGTACTTGATGGAAAATATTTTCTTTTTTTTGTATTTTATGGGAATTTTTTCATGAGTGAAGTGGTCGTGAAACATCTATAGATCTTTTTGGATTAATTTGGGTTATGATTTACATGAGTGAAGTGGTAGTGAAACATCTATAGATCTTTTTGTTTATCTCGTGGCACATAATGAACTTCTTTTACCCTCATTGTTTCATAATATATGGACGATGTTAAATATTAATTTTTTAAGATATATATGTATTTTGTATTATTTTATATGTATAAATATATTTTTTATTTTTTTTTATAAATTACGTATGATCGTTTCGTAATATATATTATATTAAAATATATAATTTACATATCAGTTTTGGCAGTAGCCATTTAGGATCTTTAACTCAACCGGTGCTGATATACTACTACAAACCATAACTCAACAATAGTAAAAGGTTAATAAGGGTCAAAACAAAACCAACATGTGACCACAATGAATGAATCGGTCCCCTTTTTTTTTACCCTAAAGTCTAAACGCCCCTCTATTCGTGAATCTCACGCCTCTCTCTCTCCCCCTGGCCGCCGCCGCCGCCCCATCACCGCATCTCCGCCGCGGCGCCACCGCAATCTCCTCCTCAAACCCCCTTAAATCTCACTACTCCACTGCTCCACTGTCCTCTCTAATCAATCCTGTCGACCTTCGACGATAATCCTCGACGAAATCGAATCGGAGAAGTCACATCTGCGTGGAATTGGCCTCGTCGGACTCGTGGAATTCGCCGGCGGGGTAGATTTGATCGGTGAGTTTTTCTTGACGATATTTTGATCTGTGCTTTTGTTTGGAATTTGGGATCGATATTCGGTCGAATTTGGGTTTGAATTCGGGCTTTTAGTGTTTCTGGGATCGGTTTTTTAAACAAAGTTACTGGTTGAATCGAGTATGACTGGTGAATCAAATTGGGGGTTTGGGGGTTTTTGGGATTGGAAATTAGGGTTTTGTAGATTTTGTTGAATTGAATCATGTCATATGCTAGTATTCGTTTGGCTTGATTTGTTCCGAGGATGAATATATTAGGGCTAGAAAAGCTGCCTTGAAGTGAAGTTGAATCGTGTGATTCAATACTGGGAAAAAAGGTTGTGAATTTGTTTGGTATCGTGGATGGTGTTTCTAGAATCTAGGGGTGGGTGTTTCTAGAATCTTGGGTTCGAATTGGAGGAGATGAGGAATGCTTTGTATTGCCCTCGGTTGGGTAGTCGCCGATCTTGCTTTGGCCGCTTAGGTTTAGTTATGAAGAGTTTTGAATTTTGTGCTTTTGCGATGATGCACAAGCAGCTGTTTCCTCATGTTTTTGTTAATTATAGTGGTGTCTTTAAGTCATGAAATTGATCTTATATCTGAGACCAACAAATATTTGGTTTCCAATGTAGTGACATTTTATAGCTTTTAGCACGCTGAAATCCTCGTGTCATATTACTCCATCAGTCCATTTGATCTCAGGTTGAGCCGATATTATGTTTTACTGTGGTATTGTTCATGTTAGTATTACTTGCTTGTAGTAATAGCATCTTTTTGCTTCCTCAGAATTGGTGAAGCATTTTTGATATTTTTGCGAGGATACAAGCATTGCTGTTATAACAACAATTGAGCAATTGATATCATAGTGATTCTACAAGGGTTCTTCACCTGAAGCTTAGGTGGGAAGCTGATTATTGGATCCAAGTTTCTGATAGTTGATAGGAAGATAATTCTTTAAGAAGATTGTTATTGATATGTGCTGCCACCGGAGATTATTCACATGGCACCCACTGCTCCTGTAGTGTGTGCTGGACAGAAGGAAGCAACCGTTTGCTCACAGAAGACTCTCGCTCAAATGATGGGCAAATCAAGGAAGGTTACAAAGGGACATCAGGATGGGTTTGTACCCAACTACCGTCATGCAGTGGAGACAATGGCTGAATCAGAAGGATTTGGGAGCTCTGGAAGAGTGGATACGGAAATGACTCAATCAGATGACTCTAACCAGCCACAGAGGAGGTGCATTAGTCTGAATTTGGATCCTCATGACCATTTTGGTGTTCCAGTAGATGTTCTATCGCTGTCAACTATGTCAAAATCTGAAAGGAGCAAATTGGAGATTAAACTGAAAAGGGAGCTTGACCAGATCAGGAACTTGCTGAAAAAGGTCGAGTCTTTTCCTGCAAATGCTGTAGTTCTTTCGCCAGTCAGTGACATTCGTAGTTGCAGTGATGGGCAGAAGCGGCCTGCACTCGAGATTAGTAAGGTTGCACCTGAACAGTCTTCTCAAGGGAAGAAACGGGGTCCTCTAATGCATAATGGTCCGCAGATGAAAACCGAAACTGGACACGGTGAAGGGCCAAAACAGGGTAGTACTTCAAACGGTTTGTTGTTGAAACAATGTGAGAACCTGCTTAAACAGCTGATGTCACATAGGTGGGGCTGGGTATTTAATACACCTGTGGATGTGGTGAAGTTGAAAATTCCTGATTACTTCAAAGTAATTAAGCATCCAATGGATCTAGGCACTATCAAAGGGAGGATATCTTCAGGAAAATATGAAAATCCCCTGGATTTTGCTGCAGATGTGAGGCTTACTTTTAATAATGCATTGACATACAATCCTGCTGGAACTGATGCAAACTTCATGGCAGAGACTCTGAGTAAATTATTCGAACAGAGATGGAAATCAATAGAGAAAAAAATTCATACGGAGGCTAGTGCACGCTCTATTCCTATACCAAAAGATGCTCAAATGGGAAGTGGAAAAATAGAGTCTGGTCCTCCTCCAAAGAAAAAGAAAGAGATGCCGACAAGCAATGCGACGAGACGGAATCCTGTCAAGAGAACTGTGACGGTCGAAGATAAAAAGAAGTTGGGCGCTGATTTGGAGAATTTGTTGGAAGAATTGCCGGATAGCATAATTGATTTCTTGAAAGAAAGTAGTTCTGCTGCTGGACAGAATAATGTAGATGAGATAGAGATTGAAATTGAAGCACTTAGTGACAACACCCTGTTCACTTTGAGGAAGCTATTGGATGACTTCTTGTTGGAAAAGAAGAAAAATCAGACGAGAGGGGAGCCTTGTGAAATGGAGGTATTGTTGTGCTGCTTAATTTAGACCCATGTACAATCATGACACCTCTTGTGCACTTAACTTTGCTGAAGTATGGAGATTGAGACTCAAAGTGTGTTTCATTTTTTCTAATGACGGAGCACTTATATGATAATATATTTCTTTTTATTTTCCGCTTTTGCAGGTTCGCAATGAGTCAGGATTTAGCAATTCCTCAATGCAACCTTCCAAAGGTCATTTCTTATCCTGTCTAGAGAAGTATATAAATTCTCATCATCCCGTTCTCATCACTCATTATTTTTTATTGTTCTACATTTTTAGTCAATAACGTCGTCGATGAGGATGTTGACATTTGTGCCCCGGATCCTCCAGCTTCAAGCTTCCCTCGATTAGAGAATGAAAGGGATACGACTCATAAGAACGACAATTCAGTTAGCTCCAGCAGTGACTCGGGATCATCATCAAGTGGTGGGTCCTATGTTGACCTTTCTGTTGGTCATGTCTTTCAAACTTGAACTTCTGTGTTTTAGTGTGTTGAAGCACTGCATTAATTGTTTAGTTCCAAAACCAAAGATGTAGTTTTTACTAATTAAGAACTTGTTTATTTGTTCTTGTATGCATTTTGCTTTCACCTAGCTGTCTGATGTCTCTTAGACACAATGAAACCTGGTGGACTAGATACCATTCTAGTGCCAACATAGTTTGAATTCACGCTCAGGTACTCTAATACTTGAGTACTTCTGAGAGGAAATCAGGCAGAAATTATAAATCCAAGGCCGATATTGAGGTAGGACTAGTATTAACCCCTGAACAATAGTTAGTACTCCTTCCATCCTATTCAAATTACAACGGTTTGATCAAGCGCGATAATTTATGTGTGTTGAATTAACAAAGAATGAAAACTTCATCCTTGTGAGTGTGTGAGATAAAGAAGTGATTAAAAAAAGATGGGTGAGTTGATGTGATATAAAATAGTGATATTTTTGATATTTTTATGTGAAAAAAGTTGTTAAATATAAAAATATTGCTATTTGAATGAGACATTCAAAAAAGGGAAGTGCTACAATTTGAATGGGACGGATGGGGTATTTGATTAAAAAAACGAGGTGTGTTATTCATACAGAAAAGATTTACTAGATATTTTCCTGTAGATAAATTATTTCTTAAAACTTAGAAAGAAGGCAATGGATTTACATATATCTTAAACAAGTCTAAAACCAAACAAATTCGTCAATACTGTTGGCCTGAATGCACCATGCGTTCCATCATCATTATCATCATCAAGTCTTATACTGAAAGCTCATGTACCACTTTAACACTCTAACCTCTCCATAAGCATGGATCAGGTTTAAATTTACTTATTTGGTGTAGAATGACAATCCATGTGGCCTTGAATTTTGATAATTCTTCTTTTGGATGAATCTCAAGGTTTATGAATGCCTTTCTTATAGTGGAAAGCTTTCTCAATTGGGGAAAAATAACAGTGAACAGTGAAAATGTCAAAATGATACTAGGTGGAAGGCAAACAAATTGGTGTATGTTCATCATTTATTCTAGATTCGACTATTGAAGTGGAGTTTAGTGAACTGAAAGTTCAGGACATTTTGCTTTTTCTCCTAAACTCAAATGCTCTTTGAGAAGTTTTTCTGCTTATGCTTTCACATATTTTATGTATCCTTCTATTGCTTAGGAGAGATGTCTATCTACATGGATCGATGTTGAATTTATTTTTATAACAGTATCATTCTGTCAAATCGGAATGAATTGCATGTGTTTTTCGAGGAGGTTTATTGCAGCTTAACTTTAGAAGGTGGGCTATTGATAGCGACAATAGCGTGCATCTTTGTGTCTGTTTGATGGTTGATTATGAATTTTATATGCATGATTAAGTGAAAAGGTTTTGTTGCATACATGGGGAAATTCACCCTGCTTACTGTTCTGCTTTAGCTCCATTGCAACTATACTACAGTTGCAGTGATGTAATTCGAGAAAGGATTTAACTTCCGCCTATTCTACTCCTTGAGTGAAGCTGCTAGCAAGAGTTTGATTGCCATTCAATATTTAAATAAGTTATTGAAAAATATTTTTGGATGAAGTGGGTTCAAATGAAGTCATTATGATTTACCTTCACGCTGCATGCGAGATGCATTTCTACATTATTATCTAATCATGTCTAAATTACTATCGCACTCTGCCCGTAGTATTGTGATTTCTGGGTATACTCAGCTTTGAACCGATAGAACACTGTTGCCAATCACGATAGATACAGCTCACTTTTGGTATTCATGTACTTTGTCCTAGGTTTGGATTATTCAGAAGAATAGCTTATCGCAGTTGTGATTCTGCCTGAATCCTCATGATTGCAGTGTCTTGAATACCTTCTCTTGAATACCTTCTACCTTCCCTTTTGGAGAGAGCAATTTTATGAAGACAAAAAAAAAACAAACAATGACGTTCGTGAAAGAGATGGCAATTTTATTTAGTGGATGCATGATACTCCCTCCGTCACATAATAAATGTAATAAATTGATCGACATGAGATTTTATATATGTTGATTTTTGTGAAATTTGATGAAAAAAGAATATTTTTTTGTGATAGTGAGGCTTATTGTAGCAGGTGTGAGAGGAGATAGTGGATGTGCGTTAGCTGAATTTGATTGGTTTTATATTTTTTTAGATAAAAACTTTTAAATAGGATAGCGTTGTAATTATTATGAGACATTTAAAAAAGACAAGTATTGTATTTATTATGGGACAAAGGGAGTAGAATGAAGAGTAATAGTGAAAGTAGTTCACAGAATTTGATGGGTATTCATGACAAAATTTTTTTTTTTTTAAAATGATAACTTGTTTAATTACTTTGTTTAGTTGGCATGCTTGAGCTGAATGATAAAGCTTGCCATCTTTCATTAAGTAAACACGTGGTTTCAGGCCTTTTGCCCCCCTTTTCAGTTGTGAAATCTCTTTCAGTTTGAGCATGTTGAAATTGAGACTTATCATTGAGGCGGTTTAATTCTATACCCAAATGGTTATAACTTGGAGTTGGAAATCCACTTCTGCGAACCAAAAAGAATTATTAGATGTTGTCTCTCGATGTTTCCTGTAACGTATATTTTGAAAATCGATATCCTAGCATGATCTTTGCTTGCTTTGAAGTACTATGATGTTGAACTGAGCTTCCAATTTGATAAGATTGACTTGGTTGTGATACCTATGAGCTTGAGTAATCAGTTCATACATCTATGGATTTATTCCTGTACTTCCCCTCTCAGGTTGTGATTTTCTAGATCAGTTCATTTGTTATGTAGCTTCTGTTCCTTGATCTATAACTGGATGGCTGCTGTTCTGGGTTTTCATTGTTCAAAGGATCATAGATGCATTCCCTGCTTTTTTAGAGAGTCTTAGCTCTTGGGTTTGGTTTTGGTATTGTGTCTCTGGATCCTGGCAAACAGCTTCTCTGCTCGTTCTGTTGTAGATAGTTCGAGATTTAAAAAATAAATTGAATTCGATCCTTGGTTATGAAGAAACACAATGTGCATCGAATTGGTGAGATATCTTAACAATGCTGGACTTGGTGAAATTCTAAATAATGCTGCTCCTGAGGTGCGTTAGAAATAATGCTCCTGAGGTTTATTAGAAATTATGCTGTTAAGTGGAGTGATGGAATATTCCTGGGGTTGGTCTCTACCTGGACCATCTCTGTTTTTGAAGCTATTTATATGTCTAGTCTTTAGAGGATCCCATACACATTTGTTATAAATGAACACCAATAACTATTTTCTGGGAAGTTTGCTAATATGACTTACTATATAAACGGTCTCTTGTTCTTGGATTACCATATAAAAGGGCATTCTCTTATTTGTTCTTGGATTTTGTTTCAAAGGATATTGCTAGTTGTGTATTCCTATACCATCATGCTGAGATTTGCTTTAGTACTTTCACACTATGAGGAAGAACAAACCTTCGAGGATTGCCGTTAGTGGCTTCGTTCAATGCTCTTTTTCTTTTTCTTTTTTTCCTGGGCTCAAGATGAGTTCATTCTTGAGATCGAAAACTTGGTCAGACATCAGGTTTCTAAAAACTGCTGCAAAACTGAAAGGTTATTTTGCATTCAAGTATCAGAGATCTCCTTGACAATGCCATGAAGACTTGGTTTGTTGTTGTCGCTCATTTATGCCCTTGACAATGACACCAACTGTTTTATGGTGAAATACATGTTCAAATGAAGCGCTGTGATGTCTGATCTGACTTTATGGGTTGTAGAACGTGTAGCGTGGCACTGTGCTATTTAGCCTATTTTGTCAATGCCGTCCTTGACAATGCCATAAGGCTTGGTTTTTTAGTCATTGTCGTTGTTGACTTCTTGTTGATGTCCTTGACAATGCAACAGACTGGTTGTATGGTGAAATGGATGTCGAAATGGTGTGATATGTATGTCTTATCAGATTTTTTGACTGGCGTTATCTGCGAGGAGTAGTATAATTGATTTTTGAGTATCAGCTCTGTATTCTTCTTCAGAAGGACCATGTATGATGTTAAGCAAGCTGTTATACTTTTGTACTTGTGAGGTTATGAGGTGCATCAGCATGACCTTTTTGAACTTTTCAGCGTTGCGGTTGTTATGCAGACTGTAGTTTTTTTTTCTTCTTCTGTTTTTTTTTTGGGGCCTGGTGTTGACCTTGGATATCACTGTGGTAATTGAGCCTCATGAGTTTGAATCCTGCGGAGATTGATATGGACCACTTCAGTTCGCTGCTTGTCTCTACAATTGTGATCATGATATGTTGGGTGTCTGAACGATGAACTGTTTCTTTTTCATCTTTTGTATTTTCTGTCTGTTTTTGTGACTGATGAATGATGTGCGATTTATGATGGAGTGATGTATGCTGAAGTGTGCAGTGTAGAATGGAGTAATGCATGACAGATTGATTACAAGAGAATAAGGTGGATTTGTGTTTGGTGCAAGGACTTATGACTAAGTTCTCAAGTTTTGGTTTGATAACTTCAGAATATGTATGAGGGAGCTGCTACTTTCTTGTGTGTGAACTTATGCGGGGAAACTGAAGTTTTTCTCCTTGTGCTCATGTTGTATAATGTTGAGCCCTCATAGATAAACTAATTAGGAAAATATAGGATGAGTTTTCCCATTATTGTCAGTGATATTCTTTTTATGGATGTCCCAAGAGGATGTAACATTTGCATGTGAAGGGGGTGAGGGAGGTCGAGGTAGACTTCAAAGGTATCTTGGAGAATGATCCATTCCATATTTGTCTTGATGCGAAATAAAGGGTACAAAAGGAACTTATGTTGTCGAATCCATTTAAAGAACTTCAATGTATTAGGAAAAGGTTCAGTTAGGTTTTCCTTTTTTTTATTCACAAAGTGTATGTATCAGGACTGCAAAAATATTGTTGTCTGGTTTTTGTTCTGGTTCTGTAGCTAAGACTGCATGCGATAGTCATGGCTTTTAAATCTTCACTAGCAGAAATTCTCTCTCCATGGCTGTGGTTTCTTCTAGGAAGTCATGGCTTTCTATCCAGGGTTGAGTTATGTTTGATTGAGTGCCTATATAATATTAATGGACCTACCAGTAAGGGACAATAGTGATAATCGTGTAAATTCAGCCTTCTCTAGCCTTTAGAATCAAAATCGTGAAAATTACCAAAACAGTGAAATGCTTTTTATAACAGGGGATATCCGTTTGTTCCACTACTCTGCCCTTTTATTTTCATTTACTGGCGCATGGAACAGGTTATGTTACCTGTCGTCTATTTGTGGCTGATTGTGGACAGGGAACTTAAATTAACTTCTTTTCCATTTGTTTGGTTTGTCTTGATGACGATTTTCTGTAAATGATAGAGCAATGCTAACTTGATATTGGCCAGCATCTAAAAAAAACCACCTTTGCAAAGGCCACTATACCTCATCTTGTCTTACTTGCTTGTGTTTCTCATTTCTATTTGCTGTTAACTCAAAACTAAATCTTTGTGGTATTTTGAAGTTAAAAGCTTTTTCATGCTTGATGTGCAAAAGTTGTGTTGCAAGTGTCTTTTTTGTGGCCACTTACGCTGTTCTTTTGCATTTTGGTATTCAGATTCAGATACAAGCAGTTCTTCCGGTGATGAATCTGATGGTCCTAAAGCTGCGAAGAGACCAAAGGTTTTCTTCTTACCAAATCCTGATTTTTTATTTGTTTTATGAAGTTAAAAATTGATATGGTTTTTTATGTTTGCATCTTAGATCATGAATGCAGCTGCAAGTTTAGGCCAAAATCAAGTCACTCCCGCTGATATAGGCATTGGAAGAAATGGTGAGTTCTTTTTTGCTTCGCTATTCAAATTGCTTCCTTGAAGGGAACTTGAGCATAGAATGCATGATTTGATTTGAGTTGCTGCCATTTTCCATGTTATCCTGAATTCTTTTTATGTACAGAAGCTCAGAACGGGTCGAATCAACCTGGGAAAGGTTCCCTTAATAAGCCTCTCTCTGTCGAAGTGAATGGCGAGAAAGAAGGTAAGCATGCAAATAAGAATATATCATGAAGAGGACTCTCTGCTATATTTGGCCACTTAACGAACCAATCAATGAACCAACATCATTCAATCAAAATGCGGAATTTTACCAACAACCCTTTCAAGCTCGCAACTTTTCACACACAACGAGTTTTATACGATTGTAACGCCACCAAGGACGAAGATATATGGTTCGTTTATTACCATCCAAGTTCCGACATGGCGAAAGGGAGTCCAGGCACTCCGGCACCAACCATGGCTGTGACATTATGGAAGGCAGAGAACCACCACTTAGCGTTCCTGTTCGCGGTCACCGGCAACCAATCGTTGAGGCTCTTCTCATCTGTATTATGTTCTTGTTTGGCAACAGACCCCATTTTGTTGAACAATATAGCAACAACAACAACAACAATGTTGTTTTTATTATTGTTGATTTATACGTAGAGGTCTCTCTGTGGTGCTTCACACTTTTTTGCGATGTGAAGATATCAGTTGGAAATTTTTATGGAGGGAGAAGAGGAACAAATTCGATGAGAGTACTGTGGAGATTTTATAGGGATTCTTTCACTCTAATTAGATACCAATAACTAAGAGCATTAAAAACGAATATTGTTTATATTATGAACTGAAAAGAGATTACTTTCTCGATCCAAAAAAAGTTATTAAATTATGAGAATTGGACACAAAGATTGATGAAAATGTTTATTTTTTTGTTACAATAACATACCTTGTATTTGTGTGAGAGGGAGAGAAAAGTGAGGAAAACAAGCTAGAAATGATGGGATATAAAATAAATATTATTTATGAGATTGTTGTGGTATTTTCACTCAAAAAGTTACTCTTTCCACCCCACATATGACATAATATTTTTTTATTTGGTCAATCTAAAAAAATACAATTTTTTTGATAGCCTTTAAACATAAAAAATATAAAATCAATATAATCTGATATAGTACATTCACTATCTCCTCTCATAAGTGTTACAGTAAATCCTACTATCATAAAAAAATATTCTTTTTTTATCAAAATCCACATAAATTTAACATTCACATAAATTTTTATGTCTGATCAAAATATTTCAACAAATATAGGACGAATGGGAATATCATTTTAGATTGTTACAATTATTTTTGGACGGAAAAATAACGAAAATTGTTGTAATTTTTCTTGGACAGAGAAAATAATATTCCCACCGTCCCAATTTATTTATCGTTCACACAAAAACACACATTTATAAAAATCTTAATGACAGATTTTAATGACAGAAGAAAATTTTAATGTTTCCCTTGTTAATGTCAAGTTGTTTAAGGATGGTATTGAATAAGTCTGAAATATGAAAGAGCAATAAATATATGGATAAAATTAACAAAAAAAAACTCTAATTTTTATTTAGATTATCTCACATTTTGAAACTTTTAACTCCCAACCGAATTGAAATAAAAGGAGCAGTTTTTTTTTAAAGGATTTATGAGAAGGCTGCAATTGCTCCAGCTCCTACATCACGAAAATCTTGGTTCAGATAGAAACATATACTCCTAGTAAAAGCTTATTATTAATCTGGAAGAAATAAGATTGAAAACTCCATGTGCAATCAGTTGGATTTTTAGAATCACGGAATCACCCTCACGGGCAGACCGATCATGAAAGAAAGTCATCTTAAATCAACAACAAAAATGACCGGAAAAGCCGTGATACCACCGTTTAATCAGTTTTCTGCCATTAAGAAACGAATATTATGTAATGCTTACTACGGGGCTCATCTTGTCAACCTGAACATAACCTCAGTAATTAAACCGAGGTCACAATTTTAACCAAGAGCTACAAGAATGCACTACGACGATTTCTTTCAAGAGCAAACCAGCTCAAAATCTGGCTATGTTGAAAACCACTTATCATGAATGGACTTTACCAATCCCCAGCGGCCGCGCCTGATCCATGGCAGCAATACTGGTTATCGCAATATTTTCCACGGCAACAAGCATGACAAATATTTAGGCAAGTTGAGGATATTAAGCTTAAGCAAGAATCGTAAGAGGAAACTCCCAAAACTTGGAAACTCTCAAGTTAACACACAATCCTCGAAAACATAAATATCCAAGAAACTAAGAAGGCCTTGGACGAGTTGACAAATTTTATTCTGAGAGACTTTGCGCGACCACCCAAAGTAATACTTCGGGATCTTAGACAATGAGCTCTACAGCGTGGATGCAACGTGACGAACCAAGTCCACGACACGGTTGCTGTAGAATCACAACAAAAAAAGGGCAAAAATTATAATGGTGAACCATAGCGAAAAAATGAAGTGGATTGCGGATAACAAAAGAGTAGAGATGCATTACCTGTAGCCCCACTCGTTATCATACCACGACACAAGCTTCACGAAGTTTCCGTTCAAAGAAATGCCGGCCTTGGCATCGAAAATGCTCGACCTACGACAGATATTAGATAAGCAAAAGGATCCCAAATGAACAGACCACTGAAATGCAAATTAAAATCAGACTCCCATGATATGAGTATTGAGTAATTTGATGTTAGACAAAACCTACTCTAATTCGCATTCATACAACCACCACCACACCAGTATTCCTGTCACGGACATGAGAATTGGCATCTATACTTGAGCACAAAAATCCATACCTGCTGTCACCAATGAAGTCGGTAGAAACCACATCCTCCTCAGTGTAACCCAATATACCCTTCAATTTTCCCTCGGATTCCTCCCTGGATCAGAAGAGAACGAAGAAAGCAGTCATTGATCTCATTGCAACACCACATAAATACGAACATCTCTTCAAAGAGTACCGGTGAAAGTTCATGCTCAAAGAAACTTTAATTATGATCAGACACAGAAAACAGCTATCCTACTATAGAAGGGAAATAAGTGGCCCACTTGATTGCAGCCTTGATCTCGTCGTAGGTAGCTGACTTCTCAATCTTAACAGTGAGATCAACAACTGAAACATCGACAGTGGGAACACGGAACGCCATGCCAGTCAACTTTCCATTCAATGCAGGCAAGACCTTTCCAACAGCCTGTGAGTAAAGAGGGAAAGAATTAATTAAATTTGTCGTATGATATCTTCATGGAAGTGTTTGGAAGAGCTTTGCCACATCCAAGAGATGTGTTATCAGTTCATGTTAAGCATAAAGTCAAACTAAACAAAAGCTTGCCTCTATCCCATTAGATGAAAACAATCAACTAAACATCATTTTTCATGCATTTTCCCTTAGGGATGAGATGAGAATTGAGATAAAGGGTCAGATTTAATTATCACATTTTTATACTAACCATTCATGTGTGTGTTTAATCTCAACTGTTATTTAATTACTTCACACAGAGTATGTGAAGACATACACTTCATACTTTAGTTTCCCTTGGTCCTTTCCCAAACAGATTATTACGGTGTGAGAAGGAGGTGCAAGAAAAAGCAAAATTGTAATCTTTAAAAAAAAAAAAAAAACGTTCATTTGTATATGTTTGCATCTGATTTCAAAACGGTTAAGAAGAAGTTCGTTCTACGATAGGGCATCTGGACCGCCATTAAATGGAAACTTATTGAGAATGATCACTAACACACCTTGGCAGCACCAGTGCTGCTGGGAATGATGTTGAATGATGCAGCCCTTCCACCTCTCCAGTCCTTGGCTGATGGTCCATCAACAGTCTTCTGGGTAGCTGAAAAACAAGACTAATTACTACTCAACTTCGACAACCGACTACAGTACCAGCATGACTATGTGGGCGACATTTAGCGAAAATGAAACAGTATCTCACCAGTGATGGAGTGAACTGTGGTCATGAGACCCTCAACAATTCCGAACTTGTCATTGATGACCTAAACATTTAAACGCGGAAGAAAATTAACCATCAATAGATGCAAGTCAGGACCGAATGGCGTCGAGTGCAGTCAACAACAAGCAAAGGTGCTTTACCTTGGCCAATGGTGCAAGGCAGTTGGTGGTGCAGCTGGCATTTGAAATAATGTCGAGTTCAGGTTTGTACTCTTTCTCATTGACACCAACAACAAACATGGGAGCATCCTTGCTGGGGGCAGAGATGATGACCTTCTTGGCACCACCCTGAAAATTTAATATCCCATATCAGCCATAGTTTCATTTGCATAATGATGACACAACAATGCCATCAAAAGATTGAATACAGAACCTTCCAAATATTCCAATTTGTATAACAAAAACATCTCTGAGTTAGCAAAGAAGTTCTTTGGAACAATGTTTTTTAACAAGCAAGAACAAATGTCATGATAGCAAACCATCTCTGAAACAGACCAGTGAAATTCAATAACCCGGATCACTGGAAAACCAATTATGCAACACCTATAATCCCTCACCAATAGAATACATTCCTAATTTCTTAGAGACTCTACATCAACATTAAGCTTGGGTTTTTTGGGACCAACAAGACTCAACACTTAACCACTACGTTCACTCTGAAGACCTCAGTCATACATAACAACTTTAGTTTCAATCTATGAGAGTGATCTACATTCACAGACACCGCTGACAACAGAAAAGAGCAATGTTTTAAACATAACATACATAGATACACTTGAAGCAAGATGACACAAATTCTTGCTCATCAATTTCTCACAAAACTTGGACTGAAAGACCTAAGTAATTCTATATCAAAAAACAAATCAAAATCCACCATTGCCAGCAACTTCAAAGAACCAAGGATTTCCAAGTCCATCATGCGTAGCGAAAGCAGTCCAAAAACTCAATCGCAATCAGCCTGGATGAAAAGGCACCACATAGTCTACACTTGGCTCATTACAACAAACACTAAAACAGAGAAGCGAAAACTAACAATTGAAAACGAAAGCAGGCATTATTACGGAAAAAAAAAATCATCCTCTTTTATTCGGAAAAAAAGTGGACATCTATCAATTCTTAAAAGAAGTCAAACAGTACATAGCAGCCTAGGAGATAGCTCGCAATTTTTTGTCAAAAGACGGTTTAAGGCATTAAACTCAATGATATAGTAAAAGATCATAAACTCAATGATATAGTAAAAGATCATACATAGAGGACAAATCGATTTCATAATAGGCAAAAAATCAACCTTCAAGTGAGCTGCGGCCTTGTCCTTGTCAGTGAAAACACCAGTGGACTCAACAACGAAATCAGCACCAGTCTCGCCCCATGGAATCTCTTCAGGGTTCCTGCAAATGGACAAACCATTAATCTTACTCCGGTATCGAACAAATGTTACTGGTTGAAATTATCCACAAAATGCAATATAAAAATAATCCTCCCGCGACAAACACAATTGAGAAACAAGTTCAAAAATTTCACCTGACACCGAACACAGTCACTGGCTTCTCACCAAAGAGAAGGGTCTTGGTATCCTTAACCTTAAGCTCGCTGTGCTTCCATGCACCATGGACGGTATCATACTTGAACATGTAAGTCTACAGCAAGAAAAGAGAGATCGATATCAATTACATTACTGTCCAAACAAAATGAGCCAAACCGAACTATCGAAAATCAGTCTTTCCATTATTATTTTTTTCCTTACCTCCTGCAACAACTAATAATCAATTGAAAAACAGGCAGCACATGCTCTATCGAATACATGACCCCAACTTTTTTTACCTCAATTTTTCCATGAAACTAGACTATGAAAAAAAATTATGAATTCAAGTACTACTAAAAAAAAAACCCATCAAGCACATGATTCAAGTTGTAATCAGATCATAAAGGCCTACTTGACCAAATCAAAGAGAGAAGGGACTCGTGAGTGGAACGCCTAACGATCAGATCAAGGATTCCAAATCGAAAGATAAAGGTTTTACGAATAAGAAAGACCAGATCACTAATCAACCTAGATGTATGTAACGCCCGGGATTTTCTGTCCAATACCTGCTAAACACGTGGCGTTACCGCCGCTCCAAAGTTTCCTTCGAAGCAAGGCGACAGGAATACAAGGGGTTTAAGTATCAGAAACATAGGATCTAGAAATAAATATCCAACTTACATCGTCTTGAATTACATAAAAATCGTACTCCGAAAATATAAGCGAAATGTTACAGAAAGACGAAACTAGTCATCATCGCTATGTAACGGTCCCCTCC
>LIEC01010724.1:0-45712 GCA_001925005.1 Drosera capensis
CAGGATAATGAAAATTTTCGGTGTATGTATCGAGAAGGGCCACAGGGTACTCCGATTCACACCTTATGTGTAGACGGTCAAGCTGATGCGCCTTTAGATGCTTGTAAGTATGCATCTGTTTGAACTCGTCAGTCTGCCGCATCACTTCCTCATCGGCGTTGTTGTCCCTGCTGGGTAGCAGTCATTTTGACCTTTTGAGCAAAGATTGCCTGTCGTGAGATACTGAGATTGCTTACGGTAACATGATAAATGGAAGAAAATATGATTTTAAAATAAATTGCCACTATTTGAAATTTTGACCTCTGGGATTTTTCAGCTTTCCCTAAAATGGTATCGTTGATCTTGTACTAATATTTTCTTTTCAGGTTTATATGTGACATATGAGACATCAGCATACCCTATCGCGTAAGACTTGCTTTTGTTTTACATCCAGCCTTCCCCTTGATTCCATAGGGGAAAAAAAATATACTACTGATTTTTTTCTCTTTCTGTTGGGATATCATTCAGGTTTCCTGACAGCAGAGTCCACAAGGTCACTGAAGAGTATTATAAGAAGATTCGACTTGGTGAACAATTATCGTTGATGAGGTTCGACTATATATGATTGAATTAATAATTTTGCATGCTTAAGCATTGCCTAATGAGATGATAACATGCATATAGTTTCGTTTTGCTATTGAAGGCTAAAGCTTCCATGGCCGCTAACAAGACGAGAGATCCTAATCCAATTTTCCTTGTTGGAGTATTATGAAGATGGCCTCGTCTTTGTGCTACTTAACACCGTAAGTCTACATTATTCACCAATAACTTCTTCACTTCTACTTCCATGAGAGCTGTTCTCGCTCACTCAGTTTCACTTGTTTTCTTAAGATATCTGGCAAGGAAGACTTCAGCAAGGAAACAGATGGTTTCAGTAACGACGAAATTCCAAAACCAGATAAGGCAGTGAGGGTCGGTCTACTGGGAGGGATTGCTTTTCAGAAAGTGTCAGAGACCAACATCTTTTTAAGGTGCATTGTTCAACTTTTTGTGCCGATAGATCGCTTTCTCCCTTCAATATATACATCCATCAAAAGCGAGCCAAGACGATGATATCATAACTTTCATAGGAGAAGTTGAAAACTTATGTTATGGTTTCACTTATAGCCAGGCGTGATCAAACCTGTGTCTAGCTATAATTTATCCAACTGGTTCTTCAGACTCTGACCCTCTGGTTTGAGATGATGTTTAAATGACTATCTAAACAGAGGCTTGATTGGTTAAGGTAAAGACGTGTCATCTTAGTACATCGTAATACTGATGGAAATAATGGATGTATTCTCCTCTTTTCGTAACATTTTGAAGATGCTAGGCTAATTTCGTATGGCTTCCGTATGTGTACCAGGTTGATACTTGATATGGACCTCACGCTTAATTATGTTCCACAATCGGCAATAAATTTCATCACTGGGAAGTTGTCTGGCACCGCCTTTAAGTTCTACCAGAGGGTACGAAAATTTCAGATCTTTCTACTTGAGCTTTTATATTTACGGTCAGGTCATCCTTCATATGTGTTATTATTTGCATTATTGTAGTGGGTTGTTTCGATACTGAAAGAGGAAGCAGGTCAAAGCAAGATCATGCGAAATCCGTCATGCCTGAGAATTCGTGATGCTTTGTATCCTAATCGAACTCCAAGCAAGGCTACAGAAACAAAAATATTGTTGCAAGATGACTCTGAACTTCATAATGATGATTGTGACGATGAGTCTTCATCGGTCTATGAATCAGTCATTGGTTGGGCTGATTCTGATGATGGAGATGATACAGAAGGAATAGATATGTCCATGATAGAAAATGCTTCGAAGAGCTTGGAGGATGTGATAAAGGCGAAAACAGATCATCGACAAGTTCATCACGCAGAAACCGGTTATCTCAACAATAACAAGGTTCAACCAAGCCCACTTGTTGGACAAACTTTGGGAACATTTCAGGAAGCGATTTCTGCCAGTAGGGTTGGAACTCCAGGGATCGAAAGAAATGAGTCAAGACAGCTAGTGGTTGAAACTCAGAAAGTAATCTTGGATAAGGAGGCTCTTTTGGTTTCCCCAATGCACAAACCTATGCAAAAAACTTCACTGAAGTATTCCAGCATTATCAAGTTGAGCAATTTCAGGTATAGTTAATATGGATTCTATGTGTTTCTCCTTCTTTCATAAAAAAATTCATCAAAGTTCTCGATGAGCAGCACATTGAGTTGCGTTCTTAACTATGTAGGTTTGCCAAACCAACCAAGTCACCCGAGCGAAATCACTTCAATGTAGCTTCCTATATCATCCAGAATCGGACGATACAATCGAGCTCTCCAGGCAATGGAACCCATCAAAACCAGCAACAGATAATCATCGTGGATGCAAATTACGTTCCCAAGGATGATAAGACTCCGAGAAAGAAGTCTAGTAAATTGAAGCATTGGGCTTTGGGTTGCATGTATCCGGCTGCTGAACAATCAGTTTCACAATAGGAAGGAAATGACGATTCAAATGTAGTGGACGACTATGAGTTAGTCCAATGTTTTGAGTATAGTACACCAACCTGCGACTGTGAGTCCCATATCAGTGCTGTTTTACGTTGCGTTATGGGGACTTGTTAAAGTTAGTAGAAAAAGAGGATTATATATTTCTCCTTAATCTACTTAAGTTGTTCTATGGTATGTTTAACATGGGTTTGAGTTCGTAGCAAAAGTTATATGATCCTCTGGTTCCGAACAGGCGACATCGGTCCCATACTTTCTTGTGCTATATGCTTATCATAAACAAGTATCACCGGGTTCTCATTCAAGGGAGGCTAGGGAGCAACATGCTACAAAGGGTTTATTTGTCAGGGTTTATAAGAGGACCTAATTGACTCGTAAACACTGTTGTATTTTATGGGAAATTCTTACAAGAGCGCTTTAAGTATTTGCTCTCTGTAAAACTCAGTGTAAAATATCAAACTTGTGATTCCTCAATTATCAAGGGCAATTGCAACGTAGACTTTCAATAATGAATGCTACTCCTATCTATTTTTATACAGCATAAAATCGACATAGGAATCTAGCCGATAGGTGATCCACATAATCTTACAAATACAAGTCAAATAATCTAGTTATAGGGATTCTTTTAGATTGTTTGAAAATGGAGAGACATGGACGGACGATCTATGAACCACCAAAAAAATGCCAACTTAAAAGAACGAGTTAACATCGTAAGATAGATCAAAAATTATACTTTCATTTCACACATCCTAAATCCGAATAAGATGACTCAAATTAAATTAAACATTTTTTGATAAAAAAATATCTATTTAAATAACATTTATAATCATGTTTTATGATTATCGTGTCTTTCTTCTACGATTACTGTATAAAAAAATCGGTATTATCAAACCGACTTTTTTTGAACAACAATTTCTACCACAATGTATGCTTCCGTTGCACATTTGTATTCCATGTCTTAATTTCACTACCCCATGTCTTAAATTCACTACCGGCTTTTATTTACTTATTTCTGTGTCAACAGAAGATATAACTTGTTCAAATTTCTTGCAGTACACAACACTTGCAGCGACAGTATTTACCTCTGTCGCATACAGAGCCATTTCTCCGGCGATCGCCGCAGCCGCCTCCGTCTCCGTTCTAGGGTTTCAGTATCATTAGCCTGTATTCTCTCTCTCTTGCTCATAATCTCTGATGTTTGATTGTTCTCCATGTTTTCTTCTCTGTATGTGTTCGATCACTGTGTTGAAGCTTTCTTCGATTTTTGATTCTGCTAGGGTTTGATTGAGCCTTGTTTGCGAGTACGGATCGAGTGGGTGAGAGTGATTTGGGGATGGAGACGTGTAAGAAGGTGGAGGAGTATAGAAAGAGGCTTGATAGATCGCTTCTAGGTGAGAAGCTTGTGAATGCGGAGTCGTTGAAGAGTCTCGTGAGGAAACAAATTCTGTGTTCTGCGGGGGAGAAAGAAGGAGGTGAGTGTCGAAGGAATGTGCAAGTCGATGGTCTGATTTTGGAACCGAATTTTCGCGTTGTTTTGTTTCGAGACAGATAGTGTTTCTTGGCATGTTGTTTTGTTATTGGCAGGTTGATTATTGCTGGAATGTTGATTGCGTGCAGGTTCGGTTGATTCTCTCGTACACAAGAGGACAGCTGAAGTGTCTGATGTGCTTGACATGCTGAGGAGTGGAGCTGAGAATTATGCTCCATTGCCACACAAGCCTTTTCCAAAGTGGAAAGTGGGTGTTCAGCCTGGAGATTTATCGTGTGGCTTATTAATTATGTTTAGTGAAAACCATTGATGCGGATTACAGTGTTAATATATGTATTATTTGACAGGTGAAGCAGGACAATGAAAAATTCCGGGCTATGTATCGAGCAGGACCAGGGGGTACTGCAACTCACACTATTACTGTAGATGGTTATGTGGATGCGCCTCTAGATGCTTGTAAGTTTTCAAGCTAGACGTTCAAGTCATGCTCGTTTGCCTGCAGGCTTGCTACTAGTGTTTTGAAAACAATGGACCAGGTTGTTGCCTAGACGACCAGTTTCTAGTGGGAATAAACCTAGCTCTGCCTACTAGCCCCAGGATGAAACTATTGGTGCTTTTCGAGCAGCTTGACCACCTCGTCTCCAACCACAAACACCTTTTGGTCATCACCTCCTAACTTCTCCTAGGAATTCATGATCTGTTTCTGTGTTAAGTTTAGGTCAAATAAAGATCATTGTTGATCTTTTATCTTTCTTGCAGGCCTATACGTGTCATTTGAGACGTCCTTATACCCTATTGGGTAAGAATTTCTCTCAGTTTATGATTTGGCCTCCCCTTAAATTCATGGCGATTCAATTTATTTTCTGGATGTAATTTAGGTTTCCAGAGAGCAGATTTCACAAGCTTACGACTGATTATTGTAAAAGAATTCGACTTGGTGAACAAGTAGCTTTGTTGAGGTTTGTAAATGATTGTTAGATAAATAGTTCTATTGGATTCAATTGCCATTCTTTCATGTGTATCCATTTCATTATGATCAAAATAATCTTTTTTGCAATTAAAGGGCAAACCTTGCATGGCCGCTATCGGATCGGGAGCTGCTGCTCCATTTTTCTGTGTTGGAATATTATGAAGACGATCTTATCATTGTGATACTCAACTCGGTATAGCCTCTATCTTGTCTGATAAATAATATTTCATTTCAAAAAGAAAATGTTTAAATGTGTTTGTCGTGTAATGGTTTACTTTAGGTGTCCGAGAAGGAAAATTTTCATAAGGAAGTAGATGGTTTCAGCATTGACGAAATCCCAAAACCTGGCAACGCAATGAGGGTTGATTTTGTGGGAGGAGTTGCTTTTCAAAAAATTTCGGACAACAGAAGTTTTTTGAGGTGCATTGTACAAATTTCTGTATACATTTTTGAATGACAGAAGGAAAGAGATTTTAAATTTGCACCACATTTTATCCTTTAAATGCATGTTTATTGTATAGTATCAGAGTTTGTTTTAGTAACTTTTAAGAGCAGTTACCAAAAAATTCTATAATGAGCTAATCATCTCATAATGGTCACCCGCATCGTCAAACTTTTTATGCTGGATGTGCAATTTTGTCAGTATATCTTTGTATATATGACCTACTTGTTGTTGGGACGCTAGCACTCCGGAGCTCATATGGCTTTCTTGTCATTTGGTCTCATATATTGAGCCAATGGCGCATCTGAATACAACCATCCTGCATGTAGTATAACCTTTCCAGATGGTATGTGAATGTGGATTATATATGGTAATCTCTTCCAATATTCACGCAGTCAAAAAGTAGAAGGTGGGGTATGTGCATATTATTCTGAAAGAATTAACTCACAAATCTGCTACTTGGGTTTAAAGGTGGAAAATTGTTTTGCTATGTATTTCGTTCGTTCACGTGAAAGCTCATGGATACTTGAAACCTGTACATTATGACTTATACTCATCATTGATCAACTGGATTTACTGATAGGCAGATACCCTAGGGATTGAAGTTCTTAACTAGAATATTATATTTAGAAACTACCTATAACGATTCAAATTCGAGATTTACTACCTTAATTTATCGCAATTTGCATGCTTTGTGTGGCTTCCATCATCTTGTTACCTTCAGTAGTTCAGCTGGCTCTTTTTGTTAATATTTGGGTGTCGGTATAACTTTGATAATATTACCAGGCTAATAATTGATGTGGATATCAAGATTAGTTATGTCCCCAAAATGGTCGTGAACTTCGTTACTGGCAAGTTGGCGGCCACTGCTTTCAGGCTTTATGATAAGGTAAAATTTATCCCTGCATCGAATTTCTTCATCTGATCTTCAGACAAATCTGTATTGCTCAGATTCTTAACACTATTCATTTGTGTTATTCTAGTGGGTGGCTTCTATTTCTGAAGGAAAAGGAAATCAAAGATGGGAGATGGAGAATCCAATATGTCAGAGGATTCGTGATGCTCTATATCTGCATAGAGATCCAGACAGGATTATGGAAACAATTGTGTTGCATGATAATGCTGCATTTGATAACCCCAAAATTCTTAAAGAAACTCTAGCACGCGAATAGAGGAACGACTCCGGACCATACTCTGCTGCTGAGGGCTTCATTGCTTTATGCATCTGTGATTTGGTCGGGATGGTTCTTCCAGCTTTGTTGAAGGCCATGATGCAGTAGGTTACACTAGAGAATGCTGTTAAGAAATCAATGGAGGACATGAATGAGAAAACTTGTATACAGATTCCTCTTGTATAAGTAGAATCTGTCTATTTTAACAAGGTTCAGCTAAGTCTACTTGTCAGAGATGCTTTAAGAATTTGTGATTAAATGCCCCAAACCTTGTGAATTAGGTGAGGCGATTAGATTTTTTTTATAACAATCATCTTATGGCCCATTGTGGTGGTTGACTAATGTACTATTTGAAGTACTCTATGAATGCACCATTTGAAGTGTCCAAGGCTGAAGAAATTACAACTTGAAGGATATTCAACATTATAACTGTGCTCTGGATTATGGTTTGAAGTTATTAGTAGGAATGAGAGGAAGCTTTTGGCTTCATATGGAGCAAATCAAATAGGAAATTCCAAAAAGCTGTTTGGGTTTGCTCGTCAAGCAGTTAAGGGTTGTTTGGTTTGGCCGTTCGTTCAATGTTACTTCAACTTTCTCCTTAGCCTCCGGCTTCCTTTCTATTGATGTACAATCAGATCTTTTATCACTTGACAGATGAAGCTAGAAGGCGTGCATGTAGATGAATCACCAACATTTACAGATATAGAGTTGCTTGTAGAGGTACGAGATGCATTTTTTTTTCTCTTTTTTCTTTTTCCAATTTCAACATTTTTCTATCTTGTGCATCGTGGACGTTTTTTTTCTATATTTTCTTTTTGCTTTCTGTTAGCGGATGTATAGAGGGCTGTTAACTCTATTTCTAACTCAACTCAACTTACCTGGTGCCAAAAGGCTCCCATTGAATCCAAGGTCTGGGAGGGAGGATAGGGTGTACACAGCACCTGACCTCGCACAGCGAGACAGTTGTCGTCGGTTATTCAGAATTGAGATGCTTATAGGTTTGGAGTAGGCAAAGGTGCAAGTATAATGATAGATTATTTTGTAGACTACATAATTGGCGGAGTCCTCTTCTATTATATGGAATCATACCAGGGCCAAAGGTAGGTCTTGTGTATAAATTTGTGCACATTAGTTAATATACTGTTGCGACGAAAGCATATGCCTCTGTTCTTGGAGATGACTGATGTTGGATGTTCCAACTTCTAAGGGATACTGTAAGCTAGTAATGGAGGAAAACTGAGATATTCCAACCCTTTGAGCTTTTATCCATCTAATCATGTTCATCTTGTGATCTTTAGAATATACCCTTGGTGAAATTGTGTTTAAAGTAACTTAAACCATCTTTCCTGGGTTGGGGTTATATGCTGGACTATTCTAGTACCATTAAGCCAAACTGCTGTACTAGTATATTTATTAATTGACTCCCAGCGTGATCCAATGAAAGCAGTAAAAGAAAACAGACGAAAAGCAAGCTATTAATTGACTTCCACCTTTGGGTGGTTCTCATTCATGCGTGATGATATTCATTCTTTTCTAATATAGTTATAATGTTATATATATATATATATATTTATTTTCAAATTTTTTTAATTTTAATTCTTAACCCTTTTTTTTTAATTTCTAATCATACAATACTTTCTAAATATAAAAATATATAAATAATTTTAGGCGGATTTTTTTTAACGAAACAATGCAATAATTTTAGAAGGAGGTAGTATCATACTTCTACCTGGCTTCACCACATCCATCCATTGCATCCTTTGCCAAATAAATGTGCCCATCCCAGCTGGAAAGTAAGCACAATCTTTTGCAGGTTACTTTCTTTCTTCAGATGAGTTATAATCTCCTTACCACTGCCTTTAAGTATCCTGCTTCACAGATAAAGAAGGTTTTTAGGGCTTGAAAGGTTGGTAAAACTTCGTGGCGCTTATGGAACAAGAAGTAAATATTCTATGTGTCTTATGCTGTTGAAGGACTTGCTCTAGCAGAAAGTGATGCTTGCAATTGAAAACTCGGTATACGTATCATAAGCTTTCCGTTGTGTCAACTCCCTTTTGGAGGCATGGATAACTTGCCTCATATCGGTATACGCCATGTTTATGCCTTGGTAGGATTTAAGCTCGTGATCTCTAATTGTATATGCTATGACACCAAAGTTTTGAATTTCTGGAGCAGAAAACCACAAATATTACTTTTTTCATGGTGCATTGTATATCACATGGAGTATGGTGTGATCCTAGATTTTCTTATTACACAATTGTTTCCCCTCCTGGTTTTTGAGTTCTTCGTCACATGGCCGAAAAACGTACTGATGTGTCAACAGGTGAAGTCAGATAAGGAGGACATCCGTGTGATGGATCGTGAAGGGCCTCTATGTTCCCCGTTTCATACGCTACTAGCTGAAGGTTACATTGTTGCGCCTGTAGACATATATGAGTCGGAAATAAGCAACTAGTGGAGTTTTTATAAATAGATGCTAATTTCTGGTTAATTGATTGTCAAGATATTGGAACTTGCTTGCCAGGTTTGTTTCTCTGTTATGTTGGCAGGTTTATGCCTTGCCTAGGAAAGTGCTATATATCAAGATTGGTAAATCTGTAATCATGGTAGGATGAGAATTTGACTTTTTAGAATGACTCCATCAAGTTACAATGATCCACCTACATTGTCAGAATCTTGCTATTGGTGTTCTATCTGTGGTAGCGTACCTTCATGTATAATTACTTGCCAATTGGTAATTAGCTATAGTTGATTTGTTGGGGGTCACCCCATCCCACATAATGAACGATTCAGCCAAACTCCTCCAATGAGAGGATAGGTCAGGGGATCAAAACCCGCTGAGTGTCGAGCTACTTTATGGTGGTGAGTTCGGTTTGCGGGCTATTCGGTTGACCATACTTTCAAAATCGACACGGGCAAATGTTTGCATAAGATGCGGATCGGTGAACAGATGTCCTTAGTTAGGTATGTGTTCACTTGCAGGTTAAGGATTGTCCTTCAATGCTGTATTTTTTGTAACTCCTTTTGATTAAAAGGGGTGAAGCTCTCATGGCCATTGACTGATCGAGAGGCCGCTCTACGCTATTTTGAGTCCGTGTACTTCAAGGATGATCTGATCATTGTGGTCCTCAATTCGGTAATTTCTTCCGCTTTATTATTTTCTTGTGATGATATTTGTTCACATGCATAATTTTAACAATAGAAAGTGATTTATGATTAGGATTGTACATGTTCTTGCAGCTTTTCGATGCGGAAAACATCACACCACAAACCAAAGGCTACACGGATGATGAGATCGCGGAAGCAGGGCAGAGAATTAGAGTTGGCCTTGTTGGAGGTTTTGCTTTTCAGGAGGTGACAGAAGACAGGAGCTATTTCAGGTTTTACTTCTTGAGTCGAAAACATCGACTGATGCTCGACTGATTTCCAAGTAAATTATCATGCAAATTTCCAAGTATTCATAAGCCAGTGCTCGACTCATGCTCCATGTATACCATCAGTCTCTTGATCTTGCATGTCTGAACTTCTGGCAGGACGATCATTAATCTGGATATGAAGCTTGAGTTTGTCCATCCTTCACTTATTAATTTCATCTCGAGACAACTGATAGGCAGCGCTTTCAGGCTTTATCAGAAGGTAAGCCTTAGTCTTCATGGTTTAATTTCGCTTAAAGCTGCTGCTGAGTCCTGCATTTCTGAAGTCCATCTCTCCATTGGTTTTGATTTTATAAGATCTCTCTTTCTGACTTCAACAATTGTCCACATTGCAGTCGGCGGCTTCAATATCCGATGGCAATGTGAAGTTTGTCAAGTTAATGAATGATCCCATCTACAGATATATTCGTGAAGCCCTTTATTTGAGAAGAAAACAGGATAGCAGTCTAGAAAATGTTGTTCAAGGTGATGATCGAACCGACTCTCAAGAGCATTATGAGACTGCATTGGATGAGTTTCCTGATGAAGATGATCCCCTCTATGTTAGCGAAGATACTTATGAATCGTCATCAAGACATGATATAGATTTTAAAAGTTCTTCCATAGACGTAAAAGACAGCGCTCACATACCTGACTATACAACTGATATTAGCAAGTCGACAGATGAACCGCATGGCCTTGATGCAGTGACCGCTTCTTGTTTCAAGGAAAAGAAAGTGCTATTATGTGCGCCGGTGGCAGACGCTTTGGGAAAGTTTGAGATATCCAGTTCTCTAGTGCGCACTGCTAGTCTCACCGTTCCAACTAACCCCCCAATAGAAGATCTGCCGGAAACTGGTGAGGCTCCCTCTCTGTTTTCGTCCTTTAGGCTCTCCACCTGCAAAATGGCCAACACCAAAGGACATATAGAGCAGAACAGTCAGTTAACCCAGAATGTCAATGGTGTCCATGATCAAACTAAGCTAAGTGGACAAAGGACATGGAGCCGGAAGGCACAGGGTTTTGGCTGCCTAAGTATTTGGTCTCGACGCTGCAATGGACGGAGCATTGGCGTTTAATAAGCAAGGTAGAGTCTTGAAGTGTAATGGAAGAACACACAAAAGGATGGTAGATTCTGCAAATGTAAATCAGTCTGAATTTTTTTTAACTTATGTACTGATGTACTGATCTAGATCCTTTTTCCTATTGATTTCATGGAAGCACTCATTTCTCCATTGTCATCCAACATGCTGAAAGTAAAGCATGAAATGTGACTTGTTGGTAGAATGCGTTGATTCCAGGGTCAACATGAAGGAGAACGAAGACCAAAAAATCCATGGGATGAGATGATATCATCTCATATATATATTCTACTCTTTCTCTTTCTATTTCATATGGACTGGCCCAGCTGTTAACCCAAAAGCCTAAGCTGATGGGTTATGGGTTCCTCATATGTATATTCTACTATTTCTATTTCTTCATGGTCGATGTGGGTAAACCTGCTCATATATATCCTCAACATTTGGTTCACTTGAATTTGAAATTACAGGTTCATTGGAGAGTGATCCATCCAGATTTGAAGTGGGTCAGTGTGTTTTCATGTCTCATCTTCCTCCATTATTTTTCTACCAAGGATAGCGACCCTACTTGCATTTGATCATGTTTTCCTTCATGTCCACTCTTTTTTGAGTGTTTTTTCTTGACTATTGTGCTTGTGTTGAAACCAATCTGCCATTTGAGCTGAAGATCTCGAGTTTTTTTGATGAGTTTGATATATGTAGATTTCATTGTCTAGCTGAGCTTGAATCTTTGCAGGACCTGGTTTGCGGTGTTCTTGCCTATAAAGATCGAACAATGGAGTCTGCTAATGCTGTGGCCATTGAGCATAGCAGCAAAGCTGGTGATGGTATTGTAGAGGAAAACAATGTGAATGACATCGGTTTGGAACTCTTGAATGTGAATCAAGACATATCAGATGGAGAGGTAACAGGATCCAATTTGGATGCAAGTTCAAATTTAGCAGCTGCAGATGACGTATCATCATCGGTTCTTGAAGTATCCGAAAGCCTGTTGGAGGTTCAGGTACTGAAAACCCCTTGAAGGTTTTTATGTTCTCCATATGCTCAGGCTATGTTGGTTTTGGTGCCGGTCATTTAGATGTTGCAGTTTGTTGCTAGTGTGATGTGTGGGTATTTACGTGGGTTCAGAAGTCAGGTGGATCGAAGGAAGGTGATGCGAAGGTCAAGGAGCAAGTTAAGGCCAGACGCTCACCTCGGAACCAGAAGCCGAGCCCAAATCGTTCACTTCTGTCAATAGCTCTTCTCAGGAAGAACGTCAAGCAAGCACAAGCAAATGCGAAACCACCAAAAGGAGCGGATTTGAGCGAAAGAGATGTTCATGTGCCATCTAACAAGCAAACTTCAAAGGTCTCCTTGCTCAGCGTTAGATGACACTGCTCTGTGTTTTCGTGTACTTGATGCATTATCCTATTAAATGTGTGTTTTGATGTGGTCGTCTCTTTTCATTTTCGTTCATTATAGTCAGGGAAATCCCGTTCTACGAGTGCAAATGGTAATGGTCGTGGTGCAAATCCTGTCAAAGAAGCTTCAGAAACTGAGAACAATGTTTCTGAATCAGCTCCACGGTAATATCTTTGACTTGGTCTCATGAATTGTGTTTCATATGGTTGATTCAAGTCAATAGTATGTGGTGACATGATCTTAAATCATTCACAGAGGCATCACTGATTCTCGCACGAGAAGGACAAATGGTTCCGGATTTGAATTTAGGTTGGATGAACGTGCTGAGAAGCGAAAGGAGGTAAGCGGAATGTGCCCTCTCAGTGTTTAACTAAATCACCGTCATCAGAAATCGTATATGCCTGAAAGCACAATTGAGCAGTGTCTGTCGTCATTTGAATGCCTATCCTAACGAGTCAAGACATATCCATCTCATTTCAAGTTTTCTTAGGTACAACACTACAACAGAGATGAACGTGGCGATAGACATAATGCGACTCTAGCTTGTATGTTTTATTGAAAATCTATGGTGTAATTCGTGGTCTTTCTTTCTTCAGTTCAACATGAAGATAGAAGAGAGGATCAACTCAAAGGAAGCGGAGAAGATCAATTTTCACATCAAGTCTAAGGCACTCCTCTACATTTTCTTCATAATGTGGAATCTTAAATCCTCCTGGATATTCATGATCATCTGGATTGATCTAGGAGAACCAAGAACAGGAGATCCAGCAGCTAAGGAGGAGATTGATATTCAAAGCGACACCCATGCCGAGCTTCTATGGAGAAGGTCCTCCAAAAGTCGAACTGACGAAGGTAGCATGATCGTGATTCTAGGCTCCTATTCTGTCATCATTGATTTCTGTAATAATCCTCTTTTCTTGAGGATCCATTTGAGGCTATATAAGTTGAGCATTGACGTTGTCATCACAGATACCTACAACTCGTCCGATATCACCACGACTTGGAAGGAATAAGAACCATGTTGCTACACAAGCCGCTACTCCTGAAGAAGGTGCTAGGAACAGCAGACAATGGAAGTGCGATTCTCCCAAGGAAACTTGGCCTGGTTTCGGCAAAACTAGTGTGGAGTCAAAGAAACACAGTAAGAGGTTCCAATCCAAGCAGCAACCACAAGGGTCGAAGCACACTGGTTTTAGTGAAGCAAAGGCCAACCAACGTCAAAAGGAAGAATCGGAAAGTGACTGAGAGAGCAGAAAAGGGAAAACCCTTGGCTCATGGCACACCTTTAGATTTTCCCGTGCAGAGTCTCCATTCTTGGCATATGCCGAAGAAACTGTCATAGGTAATAAAACAATAGTCGATACCCCGTGACAGGATGGAGGATTCAATGCCGAGTGAGAGACCAGTCTGAGGCTAAGGTTGGTCGATCGTCGATCCAGGATGATTAGTTTTCAGTGCCTAGTCACCTCTATTGAATCCATTAAGCTTCTGTGATTGAGGTCTGTATCCATGTCGTCCGTTGATTAAGCAGTAGGAACACTATGGCTTTTTCTTTTCATCGTTGGATATGTTTGTTGGCTGTGTATAACTTTTGCAGCTTGACTTGCCGATGTCTGGGTGCTGTTTTTCATAATCGCCATTGCTTAGGGATCTTAAAACCCTCACAACCACCCAGATAATCCCTTCGGACAAGATTTGAACGAAATGTATAAAACTTTTGAACATATGCATACATGATAATATCTTCTTTTTCCATGTACACAAGCACCTTTGATTCATTGCTCTGGCTTCTTTTTCCATGTACACGAGCACCTTTGATTCATTGCTCTGGCTTCTTTATCCCATGTCACATACATCTCGTAAACCACTGATATCTATATCATTTGAATCATCAAGATTCTCAATGCTTCCTTCTTCACTTGCTTTGAGTGCTAATAGGAGTTACAATACAACAGCCGTCGTTAACTCTTCTAGAAAATGTCAACTCTAACAGGAAACAGCCACTGTTGGCAAAGATGTCCATATCGTTGGTCTCTCCATAGATAGTCTCGACAATTCTCCATGCTCGAAACTGCAAAAATATACTCGCATTAGCTGACACAAAAGAAAAATATAGACTGACCGTATAAAAGACAAAGGAGTCCCGAACCTGGATGTAGGAGCCAATTTCTATCCTTTGGAATCGTCACGTAATTAGAGCTAAAACACTGTTCAGCCTGAGAAACTGATATACACTGCATGGCTGGTCAGAGCATCAGCAGTTCCTCCTTCAAGATGGAAGCCTCTTGTAATAGCTTTTGCGCATTGAACTAAATCAGTTGAGCGACACCGAAACACCTATCTAAGAGGCTTCAGACCCTATTAACAACAAAAAGAAAGTGCATTCTGATGCTGTGATGTCGAAAAATTAGCTTACTCAACCAAGCAAAGAAAAAGAACACAGGGTAGGTACCCCAATTTAACCTTCGCGTAGATGTGCTGGATTTAGAATTATCATAATGAAAGTAGAGAAACAATAATATCACTCATGCAGAACCTCATGATTCAGCTAGGATTTCCTGTAGTACCTTAGAGGACCTCAACCCATTGACTGCCATTCGAAGATTATCATCTGACAGTATCAATCGAGCCACAGCCCCTGTGCTCAGTCTGAAGCAGTTGGCAAGAAAAAGGTTCAAAAGTGTTCCATAGTAAACTATAACAGAAGTTTGAAGTATATGAGCAGATGGTACTTTTACCCCAAGCATTGTGCTGCTTTTGATACAGAACCCCCAACAGCATGAAGCAAATCCAACAAGGCTTGCATTCCCTATACACAAGAAAGCACTCAGTTCAACTACTTCAGAAGTATAATAAGATTTGAAGTCGATGAAAAGGAAAAAATACGAAAAAAGGTAAAAGAGGCCAGAATATAGAAACCACGTACCATAATGAATTTTGGGTTGTTTGCTTTAATTTGCAACCCAACCCCTTTTTTCTCGGATAGTCGACTTCTCTGGAAGAATAACAAGCAGCTCTTGTGGAGGAGAATAAGCATCTAGGTCTACAGGATTCCTGACTAACTTACATTTGATCATGCTTCAGTACAACATACATTTGATGCTTCAGAATAAGCATCGAGGTCGTACATTCATGTTTTTTTCTAGGGATAAAAAGAGAAGTACCTTTAAGAGCCAAGAGAACACGTAACCGAGCTAGAGCCGATGCCTGGTTCATGTGTTGCGACCGATCCTCAACCGCCTGGAAACATAAGAATACACCTCGACCATTAAAATTACCAACGGACAGGTAACAACATAATCATCAAAAAGTATGCATACCGCATGATATCATCACGTTTGCACCGATAAAAACCCTTCCAGAAAGATACAAGGCATTCCCCATATCCTCACATGTTTGAACTAAAGCTATAATTTACAACAACAAAAAAAAAGCTCTCTACTCCATCCAGCCTCATCTATGGTACCAATTGCTCAAGCTTGAGATAAAAACAGAACCATCATTTCCCTGCCTAAGTAGCACACATTCATAATCAAAGTCTAAGCTCCTCTTTTACCCAGAAATGCTAATCCTGCCGGGTTATGAACTGTTCACAAACATGTAATATATACAGCACTCATTTCTTCTCCATGATCGATATGAGAAACCACGAAGCTCAAACATATTCTCAACAATTTCTCACACCAATGTCTCTTTCTAGCCTGGAATCACGAACAATGCAAAACTCCCACCATAATAAGCATCACAAGCACGATTCTAACTCATGGCCTCTTAGTCCCAGTCTCAATGTTAATTTACATTTGCCGGGTGTTCTAACATCCCGTCAAACGAGTTGGTTCCTCAACATGATATTAAGCAAATATCAAAGCATAATTTCTATCATCAGTTCCAACTTATAATGGAAGACCTGCAAAATGTATATCAACACTCCTAACCCAATAAGACCCACAAATCCCATCCCCATCTCAACAACCCTAAAACAACGACATGCACTCCACCTGAGCAACAATCCCCGTAGGAAGATGCTTGAGCCTCACAGCAGACTCCCGCTTATTCCGATGCTGTCCGCCGGGGCCTGAAGCCTTGAAGGTCTCCATCTGACACTGCCCCATCAACTGCTCATCACTCAACCTCAAATACCCTCGCCCGATCCCACCACCCTCATCTCCATCCCCACCCCCTCCTTCTCTTCCGCTGTTGTCGACAGCGGCGGAGGAGAAAGGGGAAGCAGCGGAGAGGGGCTTGATTGATGATGGGATGGAAGTGAGTGCCCGAATTGGGAATGGTGTGAGGGGTTTGGGAGGGAGGATTGGTGGTGGTGGTTTGAGTAGGGAGATTTGGGTGAGGAGCTTGAGGGCTAGGGTTTGGCGGAGGTGGCGCGCCGCCATGGTTGGTGGTGATGGTTTGTCTTTGCAGTGTGTTTCTTTTTGTTTATAGTCGTTGGGGACAAAACTAATGACACGTATCCTTGGACAAAAGTAATCTATATTCTACTTCAATGATTATTACCTTTTTTTAGTTTAATAAATTTTACAACGCTATATTATATTATAAATGATTTGAGGGATTTCATTACTCATGTAAACGATACGAATTATATTTTTTATTGATCTCAGGTTGTAGTACATAACGTGTATTATCATTAATGTTTCATGATATTTTTTTCAAAAAACAATGTTTGATCGTCTCGTAATATCAATTAAAGATTTTATCATCCTATATGCTCGGTCAAAATTGTACAAAGTATATGGGACGGATGGAGTAGTATTATGTTGTTAATGACTCATTTCGTTCCACTAAGAATACAATATATACGTATTTTGCACAATTCCATACGTATGAATATAAATCTCATTTGTATGTCAAATCACGTCTGATTCACATGTATTAGGTTGAAGTACGTAACTTACATAACCATTCATGCTTCAAGATAAATTTACAAAAAATTGTGTTTAATCGTCGTTATATATGTATTGAATTTTATATCGGTATGCGTGTTAAGTCAATCCGTTGTATTTTTTTTGGGGATGGAGGGAGTATTATGTTGTTTAGTCTTCGTAATATATGAACCTAGAATAAGTAGTATGGTTTATGGCCTGATCTCATCTTATTGTTAGATGATTATGATTAGGAGTTCGTTATTAGTCGGTTATAAAGTAGTTATCCTTGATGTATGCATATATACTTCTTATAATTGTCTGGGGAGACAGACTTTCATCGAGTAAAATCAGATTCGACAAAAAAATATTGCCTACGTTGAAGGAGATCCCAGTTGATTGGGAAAATTGGTGCCGAAGCGGCGCCTGGTGAATCCGCACTAAATTCTTTTATGGTTTTGTTTTCTTGACCTTTTTCTTGTTGATTTCCTGTAACTTATCTTTCCTCTGATCAGAAAATTCACTTGAACAATCTGGAACATCTTTTGTATAATCTTTTGGTTGCATTGACAAATTGTACAAGATCAATCAAACAAGGCATGAAACATAAGCCTATCTACGATGTCAAGACTATGGTCTTTCTAGGTTGAAATAGTGCTATCTTATGAGATTCTGCTTGTTTTTCCAGCAGTTTCTTGTCAAGGATTACTTATGATTTGTAGTATTTCGTTTACTTCATAGTTATTTTCTACTCGGATCATATAGTGCTATGTTGTTTGGTTCAAGTTGCATTTAGTTGTGTAAATATAGTTTGTCCTGCGTCACAAAGTATAGTCGTTCTTACAGTGGACCTGTTTCTCGTCTCTTTTGAGCACAGAGCTGTGGCTACCAGGAAAAGTCTCAGCAAGAATTCCATACCAGAAACACACGAATTGAAGTAATGACAGGGATTCATTATCTTGTGGTGTTCATCAGAAACACGAGCTCGATCAGTTGCAGTTTAATGACGGGAAATCGGTTCATGAGACAATTAAATCAGAACCCAGCTATGAAGATATTGAGGTATGTACACATGACAGGGTTTTACAAGTCATGGTCTGATATCCCGGTCGATATATCCTCAGCTAATGAATTTTAAGACATAGAAGAACTCTCGACAATAATAATGCCTCTGTCGAGGATGACTTTTACTGAACCGAAATCTTTTTACTTGTTTGGATGTAACTAGGAGATGTAAATTTGACTCTATTCACTCATGGCTGATGCCAGTATCGTTTTCATCTAGCCGTTACTAGTTTAGGTTCAACTGTATGAATCCTTTGCTCCATGTATAAACTGTGAGTCACTATAGTACTTTATGCCTTCATCTGGTCATTCAGCATTTGCCAGAAACCTGCTTCTGATGATCCCTTCACAGCGATCTGGATTGTCCCTGACCGAGAAGAACGAGATGTACACAAGTAACAAGCCATAGTTGACGGATGACTTTTGATACTGAGATTAACAATCAACACCGAATACTAATTGGTCATACGGTTAACACTAATTCACATCATGCACAACAATAGTATCTGATTGCCTTGATATAACCACAATCATTCCGAAGGTTGTTGCGCCAAAAGCCAAAATTTCACAAGATTAAGGACATCTTACAAACTAGAATACAACGCTGCTAATCTTACAAGTCAAAACTGCTCAAGCATAAATTATAACCCTTGAGTTGTACGTACAAACAAGCTGAAGCTGAAGGCGCTTCGCCGAAGACATCACCATAGGATGCCCACCCCGACAAAACCAGCTATGCGACAAGTAGATGTAGAACAGCAGAAGCTCTTCGAAATATCGGTAATGAAACATCGATACGTGGACAGTCACGCAAAGGGAGGATGGCCGACTGCTTATTGCTTATCTTCGTCGCTTCTTGTTCTTTAACTTGTCCTGCTCGCGATACCTTTCTTTACGTTCTTCTCTTTGACGCTTTCCTAACACCAACTCGTCCTTCGCCTTCTGCTTCTCGTACGCCTTTCTCTTTTCCTCTTCTTTCTGCCTTTTCTTCTTCATCTAAACAGTGAAAACACAAATTTGAAACCGTAAGCACACAATGAGCTAAACCAAATTATACCATTTTGTTCTTGACATCGATGCTCTGAATCCGCTCCCTCGGACAGTAGACATGATTAATTTGAAGGAATGAAAATAAGAGATCAGATACCTTATCACTCTGTATCTCCTGAAGCTTATGAAGCAGAGCATGCTTTCGACGTTCCTCTGGTTCCATGACAACGGCTCTTCTACTTTCAAGTGTTGGCCGTTTCCGAGCGGGTGTTAACTTGGGTTTGGAAGCGAATGGTAGAGCCTCTTGCAGCGACTTGGAAATAACTAGAGGGTTGAATTTCTTTTTCCTCCTTTCAATTTTCTGGTGACACAATAATAATAATAATCAGTGACACTATGAATCTAAAAAAAATACTTACAAAAAAATGAATAAAAAAAGGTCCAAAAAAAAAAGGAATAGGAGCAAGCCGTCGTGAGTGTAACAACCTTGTAGAAGGAATCCTTGTTCACAGGAGTTGGAATATTGTGCTCTCTTCTCAGTTCTGCAACAGTTTTCATTCCCTGCCAAGCCTGTTCCCGGGGTTGCAAGGCTGTCATCAAAGGATTGTAGAAGGAAGGAACTTCCACTTGAGTCCATGCACGCAGGAAGACAATGTCGCTCATGAGTATCTTGTCCTCAAATGTGCACCTAGCGATCCCTTCTCTAAGGACTCCACCTTTCTTCCTAGGTACATTAGCTATCTCTTCTTTTGCAGCCTGAAAATTTAGAAGAAAAGAAAAGAAATATAGAGAAAGATAAGAAGAACCCCATTGCATTATTTGCATTTCTCTGGAAGCTGAAAAAGAGCTTTTAGCAGGAAAAAAATTTGGTATTTTGACTTTCCCTAAGAAAACCGTAAATCGGGACAAAAGAATTAAAATTACTTCAGTACATAAACTATACCTTCTTCACTTGTCCTCGGATTCCACTGACAGTTCTAACTGCAGCTCCTTCGAACCTGGCTATTTCGAGATCTGAAGTAAACATGTCTTTAATGAGTGCCGTTTTCTTGAATATCTTGCAGGGATAACCCACAAGCTTGATTTTCTTCACTATACGAGCAGCATGATTGAATTCCAGTACAACAGCAGTAGCTGTAATCCTAAAGGACGCCTAAGAAATTCAACAAGAAAACAGGATGAGAACTGACTCAAACATTTTAGGCCAACCATCATGACCAAACCACCACAAAGTAATGAGGTCAACAGTTCAAACGAAAAAAGAAAAAGGGAAAAAAAAGAACATAATGATGTTTGAAGAACATTCAGAACATGAACAGCAGCATGCGAGGATTTACCTGGTTCTGAGACAAGGTCTGAAAAGCAACCATTCCCGTATTTGGTGGAGCTAGAGGTCCATAAAACATTGCAAGGCAATGCATGTGCTCAGGAGTGTACTTGAGCATTCGGAGCCGCCCATTGAGGTCCTCAGTAGCATAAATAGGCAGAGTTTGGTATCTTCTCCACCCCATGGACACTATGATAGGATCTCTAGTCTTCAGTATTTTCTTGTGCCATCTGTGACGCTTTATCCTTACCTGTATAAAACAAAAGCTCAATCAACAAGATATCCTGGAAGACAATAAAGTTCATGATCAGCTAGGATGTATATGAAGGTCATAAAATATATACCCAACGTGGTCAAGGATATCCTTGCCACAGCTTATATCCATCGAGAACAAAAAAGGGAGGGAAACAAGAAAGTGACTGAGAATTATATCCACAAACCTGCATATATCCAAAATTTTCTTCCCCCAATGCAATCCCTCCAACTAGAAGGGGATGACGTGGGTCGAAATTCTCTGCCATTTCATATGGAACACCATGAACCTCTAATCTCAAATATTTCCCTGTTCTAAATCCCTCGATTTCAATACGAGTATCTTCATCTAGGTCGTTAAGTTCTGCTAAATTCATCTGCTTCCGGAGTTCAGCTTCCTCTTTCAGCTGCAATAACCAAAGACAAGCCTCAGGACATAAGATAATTAGATAAAATAGAGCACAACAGTGGAGAAATTATATTGTCATGAAATTTACCTTCTCAAAGTATCCACCAGCATTAACATCGTGTTCAACCTTGTCCTCCTTATCCTCATCTGGTACTCCAGATCTATTGTATGTGAAAGCAGGTCAAGGCAAGCAGTTGCAAGTTTGAGGGGCCGTGAGATCAAACTTTGTCCGAGTGCAATTCAAAAAAAGCAAGAATCATAAGCCCAACTATAGCTATAAACAGAAATAAATCAAGGCAATCATGATTACGCATATGTATGCAGCAAATACCATGACATGAAGTCAGCATAGCATTTCAACACAGTGAAAAAATATAGATAACATAAACTGAAAAGGATATTCAGCATCGAATTTTGCACGAAGTGCGAGCTTTTTAAGCATCCTCTCTTGAGTAGCAGAGTTGTCCTCTTGATTAGATGCACCAGCATTTTGTTCGTCTGCGTGATGGCCTCCGTGCTTCTCTCCTGTTTCCAAGTCCTCAAAATCACCATAAGCAGAATCATCATCGCTGCCACTACCAGCCTCATCGTCTGGGTTCCCCCGAGCAGGCTTGGACCAATCACCAGTGACAAAATGGTCACGGATGTTCTCAATCAGCTTTTCATTTTTCCAATCTTTCGCCATTCCATTGTTGGTAAATTTAGAGCAATCATCAGCGTTGAGGTCATCAGTGTCGGCACCTTGTTTAACCTTGTCCTAAATAAATATCACAACCATTAGTTTTAGCAATTCAATCCCTTGTTTCACTTTCTCAGACCCATATGCAATTATGCATATAACTGAATGACAAAATAGCACAGAGCAGCGTAGCCTGGACGAAAAGAAAATGGAGAGAGATACCTTGCGCAACTGTCCCTTTGGTTTGAAGAACTCTTCGTCACTATCTTCATCCTCGATACTTTCTCGTGCTTCAGTAGCTTCTGCTCTAGACTTTGATGTAGAATTGCCATATACAAGTTGCATCAGATTGGTAGTTTGTCTGGATTGGGTTCTTTCAAGTAGCGTGTCCCGCCACTTTGACGCATTTCCCATCTCTTCTTCAACTACAACAATCAACCAAAAAGGGAGTATGACAGGTGCATATAACAAATATAAGCCATTATTCCCATGCAGTCGCAAATAAGCATTCTCACTATCCAATGGGCAATAAGACTTGAGAGTACTCACCTTCCGTATCATATTCAAGTTCATTGTTCTCTGAAGCATAGGTTCCATCAATTGGGTTGTTTGCATTGTCGTCGTCATCCTCCTCCTCCTCCTCATCATGATCATCCTCATCATCCTCACCATCATCATCACCAGATTCACTACTATCATCACCTCCACTATCATTAGTATCATCTTCCTGCTGACCAATACAAAATTGGCCACAATCACAACAAAATTTAGAACGAATGTAGGACTACCACTCACCTAATATAAATTAACAGCGCAAAATGATATCAGAGTAAATAAACACTTAAATATATTAAAATATAATATACTCCTTACATCCCAAAATTATTGAAAAAATATTGCAGTTTATACTGTTCAATCACATTTTTCAAGAGCTTCATGGTTCCCTCCATCAAGTTTATACTTGATGATAAATTTGCAAACCAAGGAAAAAAAAAGTTGTTTGGTTATCTTGCAACGCAAGTAACTAATTCAATTACCTCGACGAGACACCAATATTATGGTTTCATTTAGACAGGGAGTACAAGAAATACAAATCCAAAAGATTGCCAGAGGACAAAAGGAGCAAGAGAGCATAAATGAGGAAGGAGAAGTTGAGTTTGAGGGGACATGAAACTGTGCAGAGGGTTGGGGGAGGATGAGATGATTGCTTATGGCACTCAGAAGATTATTTTCAACTCCATGACAACAAACAGTATATAAGATCAAGGTCTCCGCAATCCCCATATTACAACTTAAATCACATTTTCAAAACAATCTTAATCAGCAAATATTTGGTAGTAAGGCCAACAGTAGCCTACCAGATGAGGATGCGCGAGCTCTGTTTAAGCGCATTATCATCTAGTTGCCCCCTACACATTGCCTAGGGGGCGCCTTGATAAATATAACTATCATTAACTTGGTCAGAATCCAACAAAAAATCCTCAAATGGCATTCTAATCTTGGTCATTGATTTTATATAAATACACCGAAGTCACACAGAACGAAGCCTCAAAGGCAGAATATGTGCTCGCCTGGAGAATCTATGGGGCATCATATCAAAGGCACAAAGCTCATTCATTGCTACTCTAATCCATATTCATAAAGGTGCGTAGAATCTGGGCCAAACTAACAAGCTAGTAACCAATCACACATGCATACATACATACACAAGAAAATTAGAACTTGATTAAAAAGATTCACCCAAGATAGTTACCGTCCTGTTACTTCGATCACCATCCGAGCCAAATACAACTTTTCTCCGGAGCCTTCCATCCTGGGACTGCATCTCCTTAAAATTCCATGTCGATAGGGAATCCTCAGACATTTCAGAGCCATTAACATGAACTGTGGATCTATCATCTCTATCTGTTCTTTTCTTTGAAGATCTGGGAGCTTCAAGAGTCTCCTCATCACTTGCTTCATCAGACATATCAGATTCATCGGTTTCGTAAGAGCCACCGCATACTTCTGAAAGATTTTGATCAGTTTTGCTCATGCCATTAATCTGCTCATTCCCATCAAGGAATTTTTGCATATCATTTCCTGATCTTGAAGAAATGTCAATTCTCTTCCCAAGGATTTTAATGGAACTCTTCTCTAGCTTCTCGTCGATTGAATACTTAGTGTCCTGGAGTGATTTGACTAACGCTATGCCGACATCATTGTTCTTTCCTGGATAAGAAGCAGAAAAATCCAATTGTTCAATAAAAATTTTTTTCACAATTTCTTTGTTCCGCAGTAGTGAGATTTAGCGCAGACTACCATCAGGAAAGAGCACAAATGAAACTAAAATGTCATTATTCATTAAACACATCAGAATTCTCGGCAACGAACATGCACAAATATGAAAAAAACATGACAAAATACAAGTGAAGGAAGTATTCAAGAAACCTTTGTGGGCGACTCCCCCATTTTCACCATCAACTTCAGAGAACTGCACAAAGCGATCGGGGATTTCTATATACATAGCATCTTTGTCATAAACTACATCCCCAACTCCAGCCATAGGTGCATAAAATAGTCGCTCCTTGTCACGCAAGCCCTTCTTTTTAGCAGCTGATGGTAGAGGACATGGATCAGCCAAGCTTGTGATGCCAGCGAGAGGGAAGTCTCCAACACCAGCAACGTGAACCTGACATCAGAAACACATCCAGGGATCAAAAGACCAATATAAATTACTCTAATCATTGGCATTGACTAAGCCATAGGTGGGAAGTCTACCACACAACTTACGTGTGGATAACATACCTTAGTTCCTATCTTTAAATTACATCCACGGAGATAACCATAAAAGATGACATTTCTGTCACATTTTCTATTTTCCTGCACTTTTTCTCGTCGAGTGACATCTTCAAATCGGTCCACCAATATATAAGGATGAGCAGTACGCCAAGACAAAGGAGCATTCTTCATAACAGAAAGGAATCTTGCCAAATTATGAATGTCTCGCTTTGTGTACCTGAACAATCAAAATAAATAGCATAAATGTTCACAAATAATAACTAAAATTGATAAGGAAAACATTGACATCTTATGACTTGTAAGGAACACTTACTTCCCATGGATTAGACCAGACAAATAGAATAATTTTGCTCCATGGTATATTTCAGTCCAGAAACGATGTTTGAGAAGCTTCTTTGTCTTCCTCAGTTTCTTTACATCCTTGAACCCATCAAGATGGGTAAGAACGCCCATAACTCTAGGGAATCCATGAACTTGCATGATATTGAGGAATTCAAAAGTTTCCTGCAGCGGTACAAAAATTATCAGATATACTCCATTGATAGAAACTGTGCTCCAACAAACATGGTTGAACTGTAATCCACTGAACCCCTGATAATGATATATTGGAGCAGCAATACGTTTCACAATAAAAACAAGATAAAACACAATTTTGAGAGCAGTTAGGTTGCTCCAGCAAACTGTTTAGAACCCAATAACACTCCTATAGAAACAAAATTAGCAAAAGAAACATAAGATCACCATTTCGAACCCAAAACTTCCATCAATCAGCAGCAATGCCAGATCAGTAAATTTTGCACAATCAATCATGCCGTTGATGTCATTAGGGCATTCAACAAACTGAATTCGCCTGTGTTTCCCTGCCATAAAAAAATATCACCCATACCATTAACTAAGATAGAAGTGGCAAATGACACTAAAATTGAACAAACGAAAAATGACACTGAAAGCCGCTTACATACCGGATACCACCGTAATGGGCCCTTGAATCTCTTGCACGTTCTGCTTCGTGTAATGCTTAATGAGACACTTTATAAGAAGCGACTTCCCAACCTATCCATCCAACCAAACACAAAATCAATATCATCAAACTTGTCACATTTCAATGATTCGAAACAAGAAACAAGAAACTGAAACCAACCTTAGGAGGGCCATGAACCACAACAACAAAAGGAGGAGGCTCCCCGATCGCACGATCCACAGTCGGAATATGAAGCTTACGCTGCTCCTTCTCCACCGCCAACGACTGCAGCCGCTTTGCTTTCACATTGGACCGAAACCCAAATGCCTGCAATCAATCCAATCCAATCAAACCTCGCATCAAACCAACATCAACAAACACATGACCACATATAAGAATTCACTCTTTCTCTCAAAAATCCAATCAATAGAATAGAATACCTTAGGATTCCTATTCTGAGCATTCGGCTCCTCCCCTTTACTATTCTTCTTCCCTTTCTTCCCCTTTTTCCCCGCTGAAGCACCTGATTTGGGGTTTCTATGAGCCTTATGCGACTGTTCGTCGCCGCCCTCCGCCATTGAATCGAAAACCCTAACAAAATCCCCTCAATCAGCACGCAACAAGATAATATCCAGATTGAAGCTGTGTCAATTGAATCTGTGGCGGCGAGATTGTCGTCGGAGATGGAAACCGCCGGCGTCGGGGGATGAAAAGAGGGGTTAGGGTTTTGAGAGGGAGGATGAAGCCATGAAGGTGTTGGGGGAGGGGTGGGCCGGGTGGGGTTTGGGCTTTATTATTGGGCCGGGGTGATCGGTTTTGGGCTGATTGAAGCGGAGGCTCTAAACCAGAACTCATATGCATAATGAATATAAAGTACAAGGACTAAGTGATTTTCTTAGACAGATTCGATATCAACTTATTTGTTTGTACTGGTGATGGAATATATGGATTGTGTCCTAAAAATGATGGCTCATAATATCATGTTCAGAATCCATCCTGGTTGTAAAAAGCGTTAAGGTTTATTCGGATATGTTTTGTTGATAGCCTCATGATTGTCGGTTAGGGGACTAAGGAATCAATGATTGCTATCAAAAAAAGCCTTCGGTACTTTGAAAACGCTACAGGGTTGGAAGCTAACAGTGCAGGTTGAAATCTTTGAGTATTCTTGATTTTTCCTTTTTTTTTCTTCAATTACAAATTTCAATTAAATCAGGACCTTATATTTTTCATGATTAAATATCAACTGTTTGATCAATTTGTGAGGGAGCTTAACCTCACCCAAACTTATGTGATGCTAATAATTGATGAATTACTTGAGCCACCGGAATGTTTTTGGTCAAAGAGCCACCAAATACTGATAACACAATACTATGATTATCATCCCTTAGCTTAGGAAGCATTAGGTGCATATCCGAGGATATACATCTCATGTATGTTTCAAATTTTAATTAAAAAAATTAAACTAAATTAATTAAAATCATTTTAAATTATAATAATCAATCAAAAACAATAAAAAATGTGGAGGATGCATATCTCTTGGAGGTTGTATTTTTTATTACCCCTCAACTTAGCATATGCTCGCAAAAGGTCCCAAAATTCCATTCACCAACGGTGCGTCGTTGGTGTTGGAAAGAGACAGTATATTATTAACGACAAAATTTAGATTAAAAAATTTATAATATAAATTATAAAATTTATAATATAATTTGTTCAACATATACCAATCAAGTTATAAATATATTAAAATTTAATTTTACACACTTATTAAATTTATAATATAAAATAATCAACTCATAATATTTAAAATAATTATTTTATCATATTTTATAACACTGATAATTATCCCTTTACTGTGAAATAATGCAAAATTCACCCGTCCACCAACCCCTGCTTTCATCATTAAGATAACAACTCAATTAACCTCGATCAATTACCTCAATCTCCTTCTTCGCAGTTTCCTTCCTCTCATAAATATCTTCTCTCCCACAAATCCCTCTCCTACTCTCCCAAAATTAACCCCCAACAAAAATCCCTTCAAGAAACCCCAAACATCCCCCAAATCAATCGAAAATCCCCAAATCTCACCACCATGGCATCGTCGGCGCCGCCGCTCCTCCCCATCACCTCCACCACCTCAGCCGCCGGCGGCGGCGGCTCCACCACCACAACGACTCCATCTCCGACCACCGCGCTGCGCGGATTCCTCTCCAACTTCTCGGACCAAGTCCGATCCAGCCTCTCGCACCGCCGCCCGTGGTCGGAGCTCGTGGATCGGACCGCCTTCTCGAAACCTGACTCCATCTCCGAAGCCAACAGCCGGATCTGGAAGAACTACTCTTACTTCCGCGTCAACTACCTCGCCGTCGTCGCCTCCGTCCTCGTCTTCTCCCTCCTCTCCCACCCCGCCTCCCTCCTCTTCCTCGTCGCCCTACTCGCCGCCTGGATCTTCCTCTACCTGTTCCGTCCCTCCGATTCGCCGGTGGTGGTGTTTGGGAGGACGTTTTCCGATCGCGAGACGCTCGGGGTGCTGGTCGTGATGAGTGTGGTGGTTGTGTTTCTGACGAGCGTTGGATCCGTGTTGATCTCGGCGCTGATTGTCGGGGCCGGGCTGGTGTGTGTTCACGGTGCGTTTAGGGTTCCTGAGGATCTGTTCTTGGATGAGCAAGAGCCAGCTTCGAGCGGATTCTTGTCGTTCCTTGGCGGTGCGGCGAAGAACGCTGCGTCCGTGTCCGCGCCTGCTGTTGTCGCCGCTGCTCGCGTCTGATGCGAGGAGAGGTTGTTTATGATCGAGGTGAGGCGATGATGGTGATAGGTGATTCGATTCGTGCGTTTTGATGCGATTTGGTGTAGGATTTACTTGATGATACATTGTTAGTATGATGTTATATAGACGGAGATGAAATGATGATATGGATCTCTGTGATCTGATTTTCTTTCTTTGTTTGTTTTGCTTTTTTTTTTCTTGTCCTTATTGTTGGATCTAGACGTTCTTGATGCGATTTGTTGGTAGTTCTTTGTTCCGCGTTGGAGTATGTCAGATATCATTTGAAGATTTGTTCTGAGCTATAATTTGCCTTTCTGGTTTCCTGCTGTTTTATGCATTGTTGTGAGATCTCAAGGTGCAAATGCCAGTGTTGGCTCGTGGCTTCTATCAAATGCAACTCCTTTATGATGATGGATCTCTGTGTTACCTAGCTAATCTGTAGATTGAGCACGTTGCACTAGTGAGCAAATGATGGTGATGATAATGGTATTTTGATGGGAGACTGTGTAGGGGTATTGATCGAGATCTTAAACGCACACACGCAATTATAAAACAGTAAAACGAAACGATAAACACAGGGATTTAACGTGGTTCAGTCAATTTGACCTAATCCACGGCCGCACCAGCACAAGGAAATTCACTCCAATAATTAGGGTTTATAATTACATGGTATTTATAACCAAATACCCAATTTGGATCAAAAGCCCATTCAATAGCAAAGCCTAAATCAGACTCCACAACTCAACAATCTTTCACTTGGAGACTGATCACGTCAAAACTACACTTCAATGTAACTCTAACAACCCTAAAACTGCAACTCATCCAGGCTAGTGCGACGTCTTCTCAATAATTAATCATGAAAGCTAGTTGAAACTAAGCATAGTTTCAACTTCTCTATAGTAACTCCCTTGATCAACATGTCTGCAAGATTCTTTGACCCAAGGATCTTCCTCAGTGACAAAGTATCATCACTTATCAATCCTCTGTTGAAGTGATACTTTAATTGGATGTGATTTGTCTTCGCATGGAACACAGGATTCTAGGATTCTTCGCGAGATGAATGACACTCTGACTGTCGCTGTAAATGACACTGTCATGTTGCTTCCTGCCATCATGTTCTTCTTTGATTCTGAACACCCACTTGTTTTGCAAAGCCTTCTTTCTTTCTGGTAAGGAAGTCAAAAACCAAGTATGATTCTTCTCAAGGGAGTTCATCTCCTCCTGCATGGCTAATCCCTATTGAGCCGAATCATCCATCTGCAGCGCCTCATCATAACACTGAGGCTCTCCATCGTCAGTCAACAGCAGGTAATTCGCTGATGGAGAATATCTCTGAGGAGGCCTAATGGTTCTGCTGGTTCTCCTCACTTCTGGTATGACTGGAACTGTCTCTTCACCTGTTATGTCACCTAAGCTCCCACTGCTTCCAGCAAGATCTGTTTCTGTGATATCTTCCAGCTCTGCCTTCTCCTTCTTCTTCTCTGGTGGTTTCTTTGTGCCTTCAGCATCAACTGCAAGCATGTCTTTGTACATAGTGCTTTCATTGAATGTGGCATCTCTACTTCTGATGATCTTTCTATTCTGATCATCCCAGAAACGATACCCCATATCATCTGCACCATAGCCAATGAAAGTACACTTCCTTGTTTTTGGATCAAGTTTGTCCCTGTCAGCATCTTTAACGCATATATAAGAAAAACAACAAAAACTTTTCAAGTGAGAGAGTCCTTCCTTCGCCACTCCTCCTCAGGAATCTTGAACCCCATGGGAACCGAGGGTCCACGATTAATGAGGTATGCTGCTGTGCTCACTGCATCTGCCCAGAATGTTTTTGGCAACCCTGCATGAATTCTCATACTCTTTCTCATTCAAGGTCCTGTTCATCCTTTCAGCAACGCCATTCTGCTGAGGTGTCTCAGGAATAGTTTTTAACATTCTAATTCCATTCTCAGCACAGTAATCAGTAAACTCACTACTACTGTATTCACCACCGTTGTCAGACTTCAAACATTTGATCTTCAGTCCAGTTTCATTCTCAATGGCAACTTTCCATTTTTTAAAGGTATTGAATACTTCAGATTTATGCTTCATAAAGTAAACCTATACCTTTCTAGTGGAATCATCTATGAAGGTAACATAGTAGCGCGATCCTCCCAATGATGAGACTGATGTTGGTCCGTACACATCTGTATGAACAAGCTTCAGCTTCTCTGCCTTGGGTGTACTCCCTGATGTTGCAAAAGTGACTCTTTTCTGCTTCCCAAACACACATGGTTCGCAGAAATCAACTTTTACTTCCTTCAATTCTGGAATCTTCGCCTTTGAGAATAGCATCTTCATACCCTTCTCACTCATGTGCCCAAGCCTTTGGTGCCACAGAGTAGAACACTGACCAATATCATCACCATCCGTGTTTGCTTCATTTGTGGATAACTCTACCATGTATAGAGTATCCTTCTTCCAGCCACGAGCATTCACCAGATTTCCCTTCACCACTTTCCATTGGCTGTCTCCAAATATGACCCGATATCCTTGAGCATCCAACATGTCCACAGAGATCAACATTCTTTTGAGTCCTGGAATGTATCTCACATCTTTCAAGGTCCATACTGTACCAGCCGATGTTCTGAGATTGATATATCCCATTCCTGTGATGTCTAGGGTCTCGTTATCTGCTTAAAGTACTTTGCCAAAATTTTCCTTTTCTGAAATTCTGCATTGCATCCTTGTAAGGAGATGCGTGAAATGAAGCACCGGAATCCATAATCCAGGATTCAATCGGGCACTCAACACAGCAAATTAGCGCATCATCTACATCTTCATGTACTGCATTTACTGAGTTGTCCGGTTTCATTTCCTTCGGAGCTGTGCACTGTCTTCTAAAATGGCCCTTGTTCTGACAATTCCAGCAAGTTATATCCTTGCGAGGTTTGGATTGTCCTCGCTTCTTGAACTTCGACCTGCCACGTCCTGAACTCTGTCCTTTCTCAGACTTTCTGTCTCTGCTATCTGTACTCAACAGAGAACTTGCAGTTTCTCCAGAGTTCCTCGTACGAATATCCTCGTTTAGAATCAAATCCCTCATTCCATTGAACGTCAATTTCGTAGTTCCCGACGTGCTGGCTACCGCAGTGACCGTTCCTGACCAACTATCAGGCAACGAAGATAACAGCAACAGTGCTTATATTTCATCGTCAAAGACAACTTGTACTGACTTCAATCTCGACAGTATAGAGTTGAACTCATTCATATGATCTGTAACACACGCACCCTCTCCCATCTTCGCATTAACCAGTTGACGAATCAGAAATACCTTGTTCGATGCTGATGGCTTCTCGTACATGTTTAATAGCGTCTGTATCAAACCATACGTTGTCTTCTCGCTCACGATGTTGTACGTAACGTTCTTCGCCAGCGTCAATCTGACAATCCCGAGAGCTTGTCGATCCAACAAGTTTCATTCTGCCTGGTCCATTGCATCCGGCTTCCTCTCTGCCAGAGAAAGGTGCAGCTTCTTCTGATACAGATAATCTTCGATCAGCATTTTCCAGAAACCGAAATCGTTCCCATTGAACTTGTCGATCTTCATTTTATCGTCTTTTGCCATTGCTCCCACTCGTCTCCGGAACAGTGTCGTCGAGGTGCTGTTCACCGTCGTCGGACTGTTCACTATTGTCGGCACTGTTCACTCGCCGCCGACTATTCACCCTCGTACTGTTCACCCGGTGTCGGAACAGTGTCTCGTCCAATTCCTCGATCTCGATCTCGTCTTCAACCTTGCTCTGATACCAATTGTTGGGGTATTGATCGAGATCTCAAACGCACACACGCAATTATAAAACAGTAAAACGAAACGATGATCATAGGGATTTAACATGGTTCAGTCAATTTGACCTAATCCACGGGCGCACAAGCACAAGCAAATTCACTTCAATAATTAGGGTTTACAATTACAGGGTATTTATAACCAAACACCCAACTTGGGTCAAAAGCCCATTCAACAGCAAAGCCCAAATCAGACTCCACAACTCAACAGATTGACCATCGATTTAGAGGTGAACATGTTCAGGTAATGATGGATTATTGTCAAAAGAACCATGTAGGCTTGTTTAATCGTCGAGAGCTGCAACACATCCATGTCTGGCGAGAATGTGTAATGGTGTTCGTTCATCTACGGCAATTTCTCTTTATGACCAAGTGGTTGATTTGTGTGTTCTGCTTGTTGTGCCGGAACAGATGGCAATAACCACAGTTTCAAGATGTGTATTCGATTTTCGCAATGTCGCCTAGTCTTTGATCGTAATGCAGGATCAAGGAATGATCTCAGCTTATTTATTCAAGTTCGTTCATCATATCATGCGATGTTGAGGTGATGCTCACAGGCTGGAATTGAGTTGTCATCAACTATATAATGATTCATAAACCTAAGCTAACTTACAAAATGGTTGGCACTTTAGATCTGGTGAGACTGGTGGTCGATAATCTATAAGCTTCTTGATTTATACTGGTTGTATGATTACAAATTTACAATGATTAGCCTAGTAGCATATGATAACATCAATTTGTTAAGGTTCATTTCGTCGACATGATAACTTTATAAATCAACTATGTCTACCTCTAGAGGCTGAAGACTGTTCCACGTATTGAAATGCGTCACGATCATCAAATAGTTCCTTTTCGTTCCAATATAGATGTACTGGTAATATTTGAGTATACGTATAAATTTACATGAATTTTGACTCGATTCGTCGGATGATCAAAAATGATTTTTGTAAAATTATCATGAGATATTAATAATAGTTTAAGTTATATGTTTTGATCTTGTGAAAATGTCACAATTTTGTCGTATCGTTAGGAACAAAAAAAAATCTTTCCAAAATACGTGCTACTCCATCTGTTTCATAATATAAACAATATTTATCTATTTGTGTCATCTCAAAATATATGTAGTATATCATATTTAATAATATTTTCACAAAAAAATTATCAAAATAATCATCATCTGTTATGATATATCCATTATCTTCTCTCATAATTATTACAATAAACCCAATTATCACTCAAAAATATTTTTTCTTCACTAAATTTTATAAAAATTCAACACACAAAAATCCGCGTGCCGGATCAACACGTTTTCTATAGTATTTATGGAACGGATGAAGTAAAGATTACAAAAAATCAAAATGTTATACTCCTGATGTCCCATAATATAGACAACCGGTTAACTTGCTATGCATATTTATGTGCGTGTTGAATTTTTATGAAATTTGATGATGAAAGAATATTTTTTAGGTGATAATAGTTTACTATAATAGTTGTGAAATGAGATAATAAAGTGTATTGAAGCATATTATGATTGTTTTGTTAGTTTTTTTAGATGAAAAAATTATTAAATAAGATATGTTACTTATATTTTGAAACTACCCGAGTAGACAAGTGTTATTTATTTTATTGGACGGAGTGAGTATGTATTATTTGGACGGATCCGTTTCATAATATAAACACTTGTTTATTTATATCATCTTAAAATATATGTAATATATCATATTTAATAATATTTTCACTTAAAAACAATATCAAAATAATCATCATATTATAATATATCGATTATCTTTTCTATGAACAATTATAACAAACTCTGTTATAAAAATAATATTTATTCTTCATTAAATTTCACATAAATTTAACAAATACATAATTCATATATATATTAAATTAAATTATTATTTATATTATAAAATAGATAGAGTAGATAATTCATGAAACTAAAAGGTTCATAAGTTCTATAAATGTTTCATTTAGCATCATCATCAATCATTTGGAACATATCTCTCATAACCACACCACACGCACCGATCCTCCTCCCCCGCCGCCGCCGGCGCTCCGTTCTCGTCCTCGCCAGCGGCCATGTCTTCATCAACAATGACACTCTGCTTCAATCACTTCCTCAAAACCTCCTTCGTCAATCCCTCCATCACCACCACTCATCTTCATCCTCACCGTTCATTCAAATCAAATTCTGGCTTATCGGCGGTGCCTCCTCTAGGATCGGACGGTGGCGAAGGGGTTGAATCTGTGGTGGAGGAGGAGGAGGAGGGAGAGGATGCGGTGGTGGCGCGGGTTGCAGAGGAGGTGGAGGAGAGTTTGCCGGAAGGGAGCGGGGCGGTGGTTGCGGCGTGCTTGATCGGAGTGTTGACTGGAATCGGCGTCGTGCTTTTCAACAATGCGGAGCGTGTGCTAGTTATCATCATGTTTGGGATGATGTGAATTCCAGTGAATGAAAGATTATGATCAATGTACCAAATGCGGAGAGTGATGTCGATAGCCTGTGCTCGCTATTTAAGAATTATGATCAAAATATATACTCTAGTGCATATTTCTGAATGAAAAAGCTGGTTAATTTTAGGATGCTTGGTAACTAATCTCTCTATCCCATATTATAGATCACATTTTCCTATCCCATGTTGCAGAGCTTCCGCTTTACCTTCTGCTGGGTATCATATGCGGGTTGGTTTCTTTGGCCTTGTCTAGGAGCACATCTTACATGGTGGCCACTTGTGAAAGGATTCAGACAACTGGTGGAATACCAAGATCAGTGTTTCCTGTGTTTGATGGAGTTTTTGTTGGGCTTTTAGCGTTGGCATATCCTGAAATTCTTGACTGGGGATTTGAAAATGTTGACATTTTGTTGGAATCTCGGCCATTCGTGGCTGGGCTGTCTGCTAACCTATTATTGCAATTGGTAGCAATAAAAATTCTTGCTACATCCTTGGGCCGAGCTTCTGGTTTAGTGGGAGGTGATTATGCCCCCTCGCTTTTTATCGGTGCTGCTACAGGCATGGCCTATGAAAAATTCCTTGCCATGTCAGCTGCTCAATCTCACCCCTTTGTTGATCTTTCGTTTATCGAAATGGCTTCTCCACAAGCATATGGATTGGTAATGATCTCTTAATCTTTCTCCATTTTGCTTCAACAAATGGAAGCATGCCAGAGTTTCCCTGCCTGTATGAGGCATGCTGAAAAAGAAAATACACGCTGTCCAACTTAATTCATTAACTTACAGTGATCAACATTCTTCATTATAGTTTGTTTTTCTACTTGTCGCTTGTTGTATAGGTTTTGCGGACTTGTAGATAAAAATAATAAATTTTCTACGAAGTACCCAGCACTTGTAGTTGCCAGGAGGGGAATGAATATGATGCCTTCCAATGCAGGTTGGCATGGCTACTACTCTTGCAGGAGTGTGCCAGGTGACTCTCACATCAGTTCTGCTTCTATTCGAACTAACCCAAGACTACAGGATTGTCTTGCCTCTTCTTGGAGCAGTAGGATTGTCTTCTTGGATTACATCTTCACAGACAAGGAGAATGGGCACCACAGATTATAAGCAACTCGAAGAAATTTCCAATGACGGAAAACAAGTTGAGGCATCTACTCTATTTCCTGGTCCTGTACTTTCCAGTACTCTTCCAATGAAGAGATCGACCGCAACCAATCTCTGTGAAGTCGAGAGCTCTCTTTGTCTAGACGACTCTGATTATAAATTTGAAGAATTACGGTGGAGGATTTCTGTTTCAGAGGCTATGAGGCTGAGATATGTCACCGTTCATGACAGAACCTTGCTAATTGATGTTGTGACTCTCATGCTTGCCGAGGTGGTCGATGAAAATCTTCTGATTGGATTCTTATTGTTGACGGACATTCAAAAGTTTAGCAACGGACCCAAAGCAAAGGGCGGAAGACATTGTGTATGGCTTTTTCATCTTTGCTTGGTTTTTTACAAGATTAATGTTGCTGAGATAATGAGGATCATTGCTCCTGCTGGGCTATAGAATGTTCTTTTAAAAGGAAATCCCGAAAGATTTTCCTTTGGTCAACCGAATAGCCTATAAATCCGAAGGACCTTTTAAATCAGTTTTCGCTAACGGACTCACCACCACAAAATGACTCCTCACTCAACAGGTTTTGATCTCTTGATCTCTCCTCTTCTTGAAGGAGTTAGTTGTGAAGGAGTTAGTTGAGTGGCTTATCATGTGGGGTGGGGATGATCCCCAAAAGTATACTTGAAAATAGAATGTTGAAACAATAAAAATGCACTAGTGAAAGTCCCTTGCTTGTTTCACGTTTCAGGAGTCCCTTGGGATTGTCTTTTTCCTGTTAGCTATAGCTTTGTGATTCTTGTGGGTATGTTTAGGCAACATACGGCTTTCATTCATATGCTAAGATATTGGCAACTGCAGATTTTGTTATAAAAACCTTTTTCATGGTTCTCCTGTCACAGGAGCTGTCAGTCACAGATATGTGTTCCATAGATGGCGAAGGGTGTCACGTGCAAGGGATGGTGACTCCTGGCATGAATCTTTCATCTGCTGATAAAATAATGACTAGATACGGGCTGAACGAACTGCCTGTTGTTTCTGAGCTAGGTCCAGATAACAGAGGGCACCCCATTGGAATTATTGAGAGGGAATGCATCAGGCTAGCTTGCAGATTTGCATACTGGCTCTCCAGCTTGCGATCTCTTAACTTTAAGCAAATTTTAGTCTTTTGATTGGTGAATCAGTTTTATTATCGAGTCTCGGAATTTTAGTCTGTGTTTCTTTGAACACAGCTGTAGCGACCAGGGACAGTCTCAGAGAGAATTCTTGATGGGGGCCATGCAAGTTATAACATGTATATCTTCCGTTGTCTTCTGGTGCTGAAATGAAAGGTTCATCAACGAAGAGGTTCCAGTTTTTTCTGGCGAATCCACGAACTGGAAAAGAACCTGGCTTCAACAATTCTAACAAATCACAGCAATTCAGAGTCGTGGTCTGCCGGAACAATGAATGACTCGAGATCTTCATCAGCTAATTTGCTGCTTCGAAGAAGTCTCAAACATCCGTGAGCCTAATTTCTATATCATGGATCAGTCTTCAGCAGCATCACATTTGTTTGTATTAAGATGCTATTCTTTCGTACATATATGTTTCTAGATCTCTTACAATCACAACTCAGCAAGTCGAAATACATGCAACAAATTCATCTATGAAGAAAAAAGGGAGCTTATTTTTCCTCTACATTGTTGCCCCAAAAGAATTATTCTGCTGCTGCAGGCGAGTCTTCAAGAACACCAGTGAACACCGGAGTGCAAGGCGATTTGAAGTTCCAACCCCCTTTGCATGATGAACAACTACCGGTGGCCTTCATTTGGCGGTCCTGTACACGATTATGCAATCAAGAGCTTCTCGACAGCATCCAGGTAGAATTCCTTTGGCATGGTGCCGGTGATCGAACCCCTCTTCTCACCATCCTTGAAAATCAACACCACAGGCACAACTTTCACCTCATAGCTATCTGCAACATCCATATCACGATCAGCATCAAGCACCAGGCACCTGAGTTCGGTCAGGTATTCTTCCGCTATCTCATCCATGATCCGATGAACCATCTTGCACGGGCCGCACCAACTCGCATAGAACTCGACCAGCACGGGGCACTCGCTTCTCAAGACCATAGCGTCCCATGACGTTGATGTCACCACAGCATCTGCACATCATACACAACTAACATGAAATTATGATGAATATAACAAATCATGATCGATATAAAAAATACAATCTTTTACAAAGGATTATTTATCGACGATAAACAACCCTTTCTTATAAACAACCCTTTCTTAACAACGTAGTCAGGAATTCGACATTTATTTCCTTGAGGCATCATAAAACAGTTCATTTGTAGTATTAGACAGAAGGTGAAAATGCTTCCAATTGACTGACGGGATTATATGGGTTGTTATAATGGACGCTATAAATGATGACGGAGAAAAAAAATGCTTACGACTGGGGTTGCGGACGCACGAGATCTTGAGAGATGGCAAGGTTTGGTGCCTTTTCTTGAGATCCGCGCCGATTCCGCAACTGCCATTGTTGTTGAGACGGAGAGCATTACAAGACGATGATGATGAAGATGAATTTGAAGATCGATGATATGGGAAGGCGTTGAATGGGTGATCATGCCGTGTTGAGAGGAAAGGAGACGGCGGCGACGGTGACGTGCAGCCGCAGACTGCTCCTGCCATCTTTTTTCTTCGATCTGCGATTGCGATGGAAACGAATTTTGAATATGCGTATGGGAAGTTTCTTCAATGGTAATGTTTGTCCCGTTTAGTTTCCTCGAAATGAGGCCCTTTTCATGTTTTGAAACTTTTTGTGTTTATCCATTGATCTTCATAAACCGCGTGTAATTTATCAAAAGAATCTACTGTAAGAGGAAGAGATGTGAAAGGAGTATACGCGTGTGTCAAAATCATTTTTTTGGTATTATTTTCTTTGTCTCCAAAAAAGTTTTTTGTGGGGATTATTTTAAAATAAATTTTTTTAAATAATCTTTTAACATAAAATAAATCAAATCAATCTTATTTATCTATTATAATAAATCCATTAATTTTTCTCTCTCAATTAATACAATAAACTTCATAACAATCAAAAAAATTCTTTTATCACTGAAATCAATACAACATAATTAATATGAGATGAAAAAAATATTTATTTATTTAATTTTAATTTTAATTTTAATTTTTTGGTCTTTTTCCATTGATTTTCATAAACCCCATGTGACTTACCAAAAGAATCTATTGTTAGAGGGAGAGATGAGAAACGAGTATACGCGTGTGTCAAAATCATTCTTTTGTGCTGCTCCGTAGTATACAGCCTTACATTTGAGGTACTTTGGCATCGTACTAAAACAAGATTATAAATGGCACCAAATTTTATCAGCTACTATTTGAGTGCTTTTGACAACCTGATTGGCCCAGAGATCAAGTACTCTATAAACTTACTTATGGTTACCATTGGGTTGTTACTGAGCGAAACTAATTAGTTTAATTAGTTTCTATGTTTAATTCATCTTTACGCTGTGTCGCGATGTTTGGACCAAATGATGTTCAAGAAGAGTCAGAACAAAAGGGTAGATTGGAAACATTGAACATCTCATTTCTACATCTAAAACGGGCAAGCAGGAGATCATCTCTATATGATCCACTACTGAAATGGTACAACAACAGGCGAAACTCGGATTAAAAAAAAGGATCAATTAGCGCTGAAATTTCATAGAATAAGTAGACATTACAATGACATGAAACACTCTTGAATTGCACTCCAATCAAGATAACCTTCTTCCTTCAACGCGCAATATTCTACAGCCTCAGCCTCAGCTTCAGCTTTTGATTTGTCATTGTTCGCCTTCTTACATTCTGAAAACACCATATTTGGTTTCTTCAGAAGCAGAGTTCATAGAAGCCGAGATGCAAAGGCCTAAGATCTTCCTTGTATCTGCAGGATCAATAACGCCATCGTCCCAGAGTCTAGCCGTGGAGTAGTATGGACTTCCCTCTTTGTCATATGCCTCCACGACCTTCACCTTGAATGCTTCTTCTTCTTCAGCAGTCCACTGCACAACAACATTCCAACCCACCACTAACGTATAACATTTTTTCTTCAAATTTTGAAAACATGCAAGGAATTAAATATCCCACTTGGGCCAAGTTTACCTCGATTCCTCGTGTCTTCTTGTTGCCTCTTTCCACTTGGGCCAGCACACCAGCAGCCTAAATGATGAAGCAACACTAACGAAATGGCCGCCACAGTTGAATAAGAAATGCACGACCGCTTACAGGAAGGGTTTAAAATGTTTATAGAAGCAACAGTTCATGATTACGAAAAAATATGACGCAAAAACTTCACCTGTGCTCCTCCCATCACTGATATTCTTGCATTTGGCCAGAAGAACATGAAATTCGGACTATATGCACGACCACACATTGCATAATTCCCTGCACCAAAGCTTCCGCCAATGATGACAGTAATTTTTGGCACCTACAGAATCATTATATTAGAAAAACCAATATTATCTTTTTCTATTACATGGTGGAAATAAAGAACTCAGGAAAACGCAAAATTGATCAACAAGCATCTAAGCACCAGTTACTCATAGCAAATTGCAGTTCACCGGTCGGAGTGAACGCTGCTTGAGCAAGTATTTGTTCAACAATTTGCGAGGCATGTACCCAAAGTGCATGCCAGGAATGGCAGGATGTCACATTATCACAGCATACGTTGGTATCTGTAGTTTTGTACCTTTGCACAAGAAACTGCCATCACCATTTTTGCTCCAGCCATGGCAATACCATTTGCCTCTGCTCTTGAGCCAACCTGTTATGAAAAATATAGAGCATAAGCTAAGAAACAATGACACAAATAACAACATTCGGAGTTACAGCGATTACAAAACTAAAATAATAGGCATGCTTACCATAAATCCAGTAATGTTTTGGAGAAAAACTAAAGGGATGTTGCGTTGAGCACAAAGCTCGATAAAATGGGCTCCCTTGAGAGTGGATTCATTGAAGAGTGTCCCATTGTTTCCAAGAATTCCAACAGATTGTCCAAATATTCTAGCGAATCCTGTTACAAGAGTCTGCAAGGACAAAAAAAACTGAGAAATAAGAAGCTAGAAAAAATTTGGAACCAATACCAATTAGCTTTGAATGAAAGACATTCGAATGGCCTCACAGTGCCATACAATTTCTTGAATTCATCAAACTCGCTGCCATCAACAATTCGGGCAATTACTGATCTGACGTCAAATTGCTGCTTGTGGTCAGTGGGCGCAATTGATCTAAGCTCATTTAAATCATATATTGGCTCCTTAAATTCTGGAACAGCATGGTCCAAATTGCTGGAGAATCCTTTCTCACCAGCCATGAACAGGTTCTTCACAATGTTCCTACCCATAGCAAGCCCATGTAATTCGTCTGAAGAGGAAAGTATAAAAGTCCATGTATGAGTTACAAGGCAGTAAAGCCGCAATGCTTTATTGAGGAAAGAGATTCAAGGTGAACATTTATAAACTAATCATTTTAGCGCAGATCTCAATCAGTTTAACACTCTAGCTAGCTCTCAAATATAGTAACATGAAACAGCAGCGGCAATGCATTACCTTCAGCAAAGTAGTCAGAAACTCCAGACGTCTTACAATGGACAGAAGCGCCACCTAGATCGTCCGCAGAGATTTCCTCTCCTGTTGCAGCCTGTGCAAATTCTTGCTTATATTTCCTCTCCAGTAAATCATACTCTAGGTTTTCTTTAGCTAATTGTAAATTTGTTACCTCATAAAAGTAGAAATTCTAAAACCTACCTTTACAAGGGGAGGGCCAGCGAGAAATATGGTAGCATTTCCTTTCACCATGACACTCTCATCGGCCATTGCAGGCATATAAGCACCTCCAGCTGTGCATGAACCCAAAACCAACGCAATTTGAGGAATACCCTTGGCTTACAAGAGTGCCTGATTGTAGAAAATTCTTCCGAAATTTTCCTTGTCAGGAAACACTTCTGCCTGTTTTGGGAGAAAGGCGCCTCCGCTATCAACAAGATACAAGCATGGCAATTTACACTGAGCAGCAATTTCTTGAGCCCTCAAATGTTTTTTCACTGTGATTGGATAATACGTGCCTCCTTTCACAGTGGGATCATTAGCAACAAATATACAAAGCCTCCCATGGACTGGTCCAATTCCGGTGAGGGAAGGAAGTCTACATATAGTTTGTGGCCTGCAAGCTTAGGTTATGAGCGATTGTTAGCCTGTGAAGTGTGATCTCATATTAAAGGCAATCATCAGAAGGTACAAAATATTGAACTTGATATCGCCATCTAAATTGTGAAAGCTATAACAACAACTTTCTAATTTCAGATGGAACAAGGAAAACACAAATTGGTACTCAGATAAGGTGCAATTCAAGTCAAGATAACTTATATTCTTTGTCTATCTTCGAGGAGATGACCATGTAAGTTATCCAAAGCAACAACTGTGCTATTGGCAATCAAGTTAGCAACTTCTTCTTATCTAAGCAAGTCAAAGAAGTAGAAGAGCACAACCGGACAGGTAACTTGATCTTCTCGCATCAAAGTACTCTCCGTTTTTGCCTAGTAAGGATCATTGTGCACGACATTACGGCAAATCTAAACGCATTAGACTTGCTTTATGACGCACCTCCCCCCCCCCCCCCCCCCCCCCCCAAGCGATGTAGGAAACCCCAACATAACAACCAACCAACAGAAACCAATCAAATAAACCACATTCCGCTTCTCAAACCTAGAATCCCTCTCCCATTCACAAGCACTTGCTCTTTCGCTTCCACATTCCAATCCTCATGCTAAAACAAATCAATTGAAAACCACACAATGCCAATCAATTCAATCCCAAAACACAATCAAACAACCACCTGAGAAAGCTCAAGAAACGAAACCCCGGGATCAAGCAACCGCTCGATCCTCTCCCTCGGCAGCATCTTGTTCCTGCTCATGTTCCTCTTCACTGCCTCAGTCCCACCACCACCAAGCACCTGAATACCCAAAAATCTGTCATTCACATATATGCCCATTTTATCATCAGTTCACACGTTTGGCATAGTTGGTAACACAACATGGTATCGAAGTAGTTGTGTGACACTGATATCATGAGTTCGATCTCTGCCAGGCAGTTCCGACTTTTTTTAGGGTTGGCTACTCAAGCAAATCCCAAAAAACCTCATTCACAAAAACGCCAAATACCCATCAAAATTCATCGAGCCCAGAGGTGAATTCTCATCATGGGAAGTGATAATTGTACCTTCTCGACATGGGTTCTAAGTTCTGAAAGCATCCTTCCATGGCGGCCGAGTTTCGACTGAAGGACTCCGAGTTTCTGTCGATTGAATCGGGGATTACATCCATTGACATTGATCTGTTTTGTGTGATCCAATTGAGAATCGAGTTGCGACATTGAATGGATCGAAATGGTGATAATGAGGATGATTTGCGTGCGATTGAATGAAACATTGTGTTGATTGGATTGTGTGAGATTGATAGATCGACTTTTGTCTGGTGAGAACTGTGCAGTGAGAACAGAGAGCAGGTGTTGTGCTTATCCGGTTTATGATTGAACCGAAATTTGGACCGGTGAACCGCTCTCGATCTCATCATATTTTAGCTCCATCTAGTTAGAAACGAGTTAGAAAGAACATCTCAAGGATGAATCGAACCCTCATATGTCTGTGTCAAATATAATCATAAGATTCGAATTCAATAATCTTTTTAAAAATAATGAATTTGTTATGATTTAGATGATCAGGTTGTTAGTATGAGATATAAAAAACGTATGATTAATTATCGATCATTTGTGTGTGTATGGTTAGTCTTGAGGGCTATGGTTTGCAACTCGAAGCTCGCATTGAGCTGTGAGTTGGTCCGACCGCATAATGTGGCAGTTAGTCAATTGTTATTCCGACTGCATAGAGTATCGTGGGAAATGACGGATCATGGTGATACCTAAAACGATATACCGCTTTATATCCTCCTAGGTTAGATCTTGAAATGTGATGTTACCTAGACATATGTAGCCGTCATTAGGACGACAAAGAATGTGGATTGGTCAAAAACAGATCGTAGGTTGTAACAAAGGCCGCGGGGCAGGCCAAATCTTGGTTTTATCAACTGTGCTCAGTTTTATAGCTAGCTAGGGTTGCATGCTTCACTCTTTTATGTTGTTATAGATGTCACTAATACAACTTACAACATATTCAATCATGAGTCGGTTCTATATTTATATTTTGGTAAAACAGAGTTCAATCATAATTTGAAATCAAATTTGAGTGTAGTTATCATTGTTACGATATTTTTTCATTGAAGAATCAATTGAAAATATGTGATTTTAAAATAAAATCAAACATTAAAATAAAAATTCTATAATATTGAAACCACAATCAAATATTGGAACAAAAGTTTGATAATTTGGATCAAAAATATTTTTTGATGTCAAATTATAACAATAATTATACTCATTTTAACTTTATTACTTTTTCTCCCTCCATCCTAAATTAAATACAACAATTGAGCCTACATAAAATTTTATACAAGTGTTAAATTTGTGTGAATTTTGTATCAGTTGTGCGAAGAGTTAATGGAATATAGCGCAATAATTTGACATTTTTTGTGTTAAAAAATTACCTTAAAAAAAGTTGTACGGAAATATTTATTTTAGAACAACCTAAAAAATAAATGTTGGATTTACTACGGGACGTGAAGGAAGTAGCACTTAACAACCTTGTTTTGACTTCTACTTTTTTCGTCCCATATTTATTGAAACGCTTTGATCCGACACAAGAATTTATATATGAGAGTTGAATATGTGTGAATTTTGAAAAAGAAAGGATATTTTTTTTTTGTGATGCTGAGATCTATTGTAATATTATGAAATGAGATAATGGATATACTATATCCGATAAGATTGATTTGATATTTTTTATATAATAAAATTATATATTTTTTTGGATTGATCAAATAAAAAATAGTTACGATTAATATAATATAACAGGAAATGATTATTACAAACTCTTTATTTCTCACGTGCATGATAAAAGAGGAGTAAAAGAAATCAAAGTCACTATCATCTTTTGCTTTTCCTCTAAAGATTCGATAGATGCGATTGTCGATTCTTGACTTCTGATATGTGGCCCAGCTCTTGTAAACTACTCCGTGGTAACTGTAGCAGTCGAAGTAATTTTCTACGTGTTATATGTGGTCAAGTTAGGATTCGAATTCGATCAATAAAAAACTGCCCAGCTCCGTCCTCCCAATATTGTATGTTTTATTGTATTTTAGTGTTATTCTGTCTGAATCAACTTTTGATAAAGTTGAGAGAAACTTTGAATAAGGCTGAAGCCTAATGCTTTGGATACACACAAAAGTTTCTCTTTGTTATAATGTTTCATGTTCAAATAATTCACATTAATTTCTCAATTTGATAATACATATAAATGTCGCTGAAATGGTGGAAAGTGGCCACACATGTAGCGCTTGTAACTTGTAAGGTATAGGTGGGGTTGAGAGTTGAGAAGTTCCATTCGAGGGATCAATTCATTGGCATTGATTGTATTCAAAACAATGGACCAAATTTGCCTAAATCAAATGCCGTCAAAGTTACAATACTATTGTTAACTCCAAGGAACAACTATTTTCCATTTTCCATCTAAATTATGTTCCTCAAAGGAATTTTCCTAGTTATGTACGAAATCTTCATAGGTTTAACTGCTCCTTTTAAATATA
>LIEC01010724.1:45805-101305 GCA_001925005.1 Drosera capensis
TATATATATATATATAAGACAATCAGTTGCGTTATCAAATGCTATCTCCGTCCTATAATAATTACATCGTTTTGTCATTTTGATTGGATCAAAATGTTTGTAATGTTTTTTATTTTTAGAAAGTATTATATGATTAGAAATTAAAAAAATAAAGAGAGAAATATCATGCGGTTGAGAATTCGAGTTGAGAAATGAATGATGTATATTTAAATTTACATAGATAAAATAAATTTTACAATTATAATGGGATGGAGGAAGTAAGAGATAAGGAGTTACTCCGTCCGTCTCAAACAAAATGAAATAATTTTTTTAATTATCTTGTCAGAAAAAATAAAATGATCATATCTAACAAATTTTGAGGTTAAGATTATCAAAATATCCTTCTTTTATTTTATTTTACATCATATCTCATTATCATTTTTTTTATTTTCCCTCACATTAACAATATTAAGGGTAAAGATGTTATTTTTTCTCAAAAATCATTTTTTTCATTAATCTATGTACAAGATTTTCATGTTTCAATCTTTTTGGGATCGATGGTGTAGTTTATAGAAAAAATGCAGACCTTGTAAATCAATATAACATACTCTTTTTTTTCTAGCTCCGTTGTAAAAACACCGTCCAAACGTGTTTTACACCATTATTCTAACACGATAATCGTCGTTTTCACTCTCTCTCCATTTGATCTTGGCATTTAAACCAAAATCATCTAGCATTTTCAGGTGTCTTTCTCATCTTGTTCGACGACATATTATGCCATGAAGACCGAAACAGACCACAAAGAAGATGAAATAAAATCATACAAATTAGACTTGTTCAAATGAGACAGATAGGAGACAATTAAAGGACCATTACACCTCAAATCTCCACATCATATAGCAAGCATTTTGTCACGAGCAGCTTCGTGACGGTGATTACTATTTTTATTGCTTGCACACAATTTTTAAAGGCCGAATTATACAGGAAAGACAGCAAAAATGAAAAAAAATGCACCTAAAACTTTGGCTATAAACAAGTTGTCCTACATGCCACTGTGTACCCTCGTGGGTTTCAGTTTTGCTCATGTACTAAAGAGATGACTAGACTTAGCACCAACTATGTACAATTTGTCTCAAAGGAACCTCCAATTTGCAATGTAACATAGAATTGACACATTAGGTTAAGACGATCGATATTTTGGATTTGATGTATTCAGGGCTGTTTGATATTGCTACTTAAAATTAGTAAAATCAAAACAGTAATCGAAACAGATTACAAGAAATGAAAATCAAAATCGCCTTACAAAATAAAATGATTTTGTGTAAAAAGAATCTTAAATACTATACTCAAATAAAATAAGAAACAAAAACAAAAAACCATTTTTCTGTTTTTTTTGTTTCATTTCATCCATTTAAGAAACAAAAATGATAACAAACAATTTTATTTCATCAGTCAATAAAACGAAAATAGAAAACAAAAAACAAACATGACACCTAACAAGCCCTTAGACATCAGTTAACTCGATTCTAATTAAGCACCCGACAAGATTTGGTAATCTCGAGTCTATATGATCGACTTTTATGTCAACTTTAGAACTATAATGAATCTTTTCATCTCGAGAAATTGGTAAGGTATAGAATAATCTTTCTACCATCAGTTCGGAATTATAATATATATGAATTATAGGCAAAAATCATAAATGCGTGCAAAACTTATCGTAGAGAACTTTATATTTTTGTAAGGATGCTAATTTTCTATCATCACATAGGATGGTTGAAGTCATATATCGTCGAGGCTATGAGTTATATATACTAGTTTACACCTTCGTGTAGTTATATATGAGATATATATGATTATATTTTACCATTATCAATACATAGAGATGATAGAATTGTGGACTAACAATGGGATTTAAACAAAACACTGTTATTATATATATATATATATATTATAAGATATAGGAGTAAGAATTATTTTAAAATTTCATATTATATTTATTTTATTGAAAAAACTCATTTCATTCCATTATACATATAATATTTTTCTGATTGGGCTGAGATAATTTACTTGTAACTTTTCTAATTTTGAAAAAAAAATCTCAAAAAATTAAAATAAGATCGATTCGTCCCAAGAAAATTATAACAGTTTTCTATTTTTCTATCCCATAAATATTGCAACACTATCTAAAAAACTTTTTTTAACCAAAAAACCAATTTACCCTTTACTTTTGTTTTATACTTAATCCGTCCCAAAAAATTACATCCGTTTACCCAATAACATTTTCAACTTTAATTTTTTTCTTCTCTTTCTTCCCTCGTAAACCTCTAAGGTAAAAATATAAAAATACCCAATATTCAATAGTCTCATTAATCTACTTGCATAATCTTGATGTTTCACTTAAATTGGGGCAAAGAGAGTACTAAACAATCATCAAATTTCATAAAAGTTTAATACACATATAAATTCTCATGTCGGATCAAATGATTATAAGTGATGTGAGAATAGAGAATATAAATATCATATCAATTAAAGAAAAATGTAATTTTTATTCGTCGATTTTATATTCTCACTATCCCGCACTAGTTGAAATATTTTCTTACTTAGATCGTTCCAAAATAAATAAACTACTTCCTTATCTAGAAATTTTTTCTATAAAACTATATGAACGTCTCTATTTTATATCTCACTAGATCTCTACTTGTAAATGTACAGCTTGTGATTGTAATTTTTTTATGTATTATTTTCTATTTTTCCTATTAATAACAAATAATTTATTATAGATTAGTAGCTATATTGTGTATTATAAACTTCAATGTATCAATTATTCATGCATTGGTTGATTATAAGAAACTCCTATGATTGTATAGTATATTAAGACATCAACATTACTGTAGTATGAGATAATAAAATACAAAAACTTATTTTTTTAGTGAAAATTATCAATAGATCATCTTTTTGAAACTTATTTATAAAAAAATCACTCATGAGTTTTTAATTGCCATGTGGTTTTTTTTTTCTTTTTTTTATAAAAATAAACAATCATCTATCAATTCCTTCTTTAATCACGTCAAAGATTTGATTTGGTCACTGATCGGTAAAAAAGCTTATTCGTAAATAAGTTTCAAAAAATTGACCTATTAGTAATTCTTTTATTTTTTTAATGTGATTATTCATGTCATAATCGATAAAAAAAGAACTCGATCAAATAAAAAATATGTAAAAGAAATATTGTTGCTCCAAGCATTCATCTAAGTACTTGATATGCTTAACAATGAAGTTTTAATAATGTTAGTTAATTTATTGTGAAATCATTAGAAATGGATACGTGGATGATCAACAAAAAAAACTACTTATATTTGTATTATACATTTATAATGATGTGTATGACCATGAAAAGAACTAGAAATCTACTTCTTTTCTTTTTTCATGACAAAGAGTAGTTTTTAAATTTTTATATGTATATCATGATCTTGATATGTGTATAATTATGATAGATACATGTATGTTGTAAAAGGTAAGGCAGTGGCGGTTATAAGTATTGTATGTTAGTGTTTTATATTGTAAATTTATCTATATTATAAGTTAGTGAATATATATAATCAATTTTTTAATTTATTTTATAACTAAAATTTGATTGTATATATTCAATAAATTATAATATAAATTTTTCAAATTATTTACAGCAATCATATCTGTCTTTTATAACGCCAACGGGGCGCAGATGGTATCAAGTGTTACCATATATTTTATGATGCGAAAGCAGGAGCATTTCATTGTCACGGTGAAAAGGACGAACCCATGTGCGGGAGTTTGCAGGTGAAACATCAAGCACTGATAGAGAAAGACCAATTTGAGGATATTGATAACATGGTCTATGGTCTATGCTAGTAATATTCTACTTAAATTACTTATAAAATCAAGTATCGAGCAAGTCAAAGTTTCTTGAACAAATTTTGTCGGCACCACTATAACAATTGTCATAGATAGAAGATTATGGAGTATTTCTGATGGTCACCCAAAAACCTAATAATTTGAGAAGATCAAATGATTAGATACAAAAAGGGAAAGAAAGCCCAAAGAGAAAATGAAAATGAAAATTAAGCCCACCTAAAGTAAGAGTCACGATCCCCCTAAATAAACAAGTTTACATGTTATAAGAAATGTATCTTCTCGTCTTTTATCTCACTCATTCAATTATCTCACTCATTCAATTCATCATTTAATTTTGAAATTGATTTGATGTTGGAATAAACATTCGGAATTAAAAACTTAAATCTTTTTTATAATATGTTTTATTTAATTCTGATGTCAAGACGATCGATCTCATATTCAAACGATCAATCGGTCTACCTTACGACTACCGACCTATCTACATTAACGGTGACAAACAATTTCTTTCACTGTTAAAATTTTAATACAGATCATTTGTTATGGTGTGTTGGAAAAAGTTGCTACTGTTAAGATGGATAGACGTCCCTGAGGATGGTCCGATTTATTTGCTTATTCATTTGATTAACTAAATTGTCATTTTTGAGATATTTAAATGCGATGGGGAATGATCAGACCATGTCTTCGCTTTAAATAATCGTGCACATGTGCGGGGCTTCTGTTGTTTCCGTTTGGTGGGCAACCAATTGGGCATCGACCCCTTCGTGGTGTCTTGCCTCATACAAATTTTACTGTTAAAAGTATTTTAAAATTCTGAGAGCCATGAAAATTATATATTCTTTTAAATTATGATAGATTGAATTGATATGATAATTTATATGTGTATTAAATTTATAAAGATTGATATATTTATTTTTGTGAGTGTGAGAGAAACATAAGTAAGAGAGAAAAAAAATAGAAATAAAAATTGGATAAGTTAATGTGATATAAAATGAAGATATTTTTATATTAAAAAATTGATAAATAAAAAATATTATAATTTAAGTGAACTGATATAAAAAAAATTATAACTTGAATAGAATGAAAGAAGTATTTTTTAGAATAAATTGGATATTTGTTACGGTTAACTTTAACCTGCGATATGCGACAAGTAAATGATTTTTGATAAATATTTTATATAATATTTTTTTCGTTTTAATAGTAAATACAACACTGTATGATAACTGTATTACTCATAACGTATTATGATGTGTTTTTTTTACTACGTTTTGATATAGATGAGAAACTTTTTTCGACCCATGGTGATAGTATGCGACTTAAACCATTTTGATGTCTCATAATAAATAAATAAATAAATAAAATATTACTTGATCGTTTCGTGAATCATTTGTAATGTGTGAACTTTATTACTTGTGTTAATTCGTTGCGTATATAATGGAGTGAAGGGAGTTTTAATTCTTGATGATTTGTATAATAATTATTCTATTACTCCTTCCCTCCCAATAAAACTACTCCATGCATTTTAAATGAATTATGAAATATTGATTTGACACTAATATTAAGAAATCACTTGACTTTATGTCATCTTACTTAAATACCTTTTGTGATTTTGTATGAGTAATTAGGTGAATTATGAGAGGGTAGTGTCGAAAAAAAAAAGTCTAGATATGTGAGTGGATAGAGTGAAAAATAATAATGATGATGATTAAGATAATGTGATATAAAGTAAGGATAATATTGACATTTTAACATCAAAATTTTACTAAATTAGGAAACATCGTAATTAATTTGAAACATCATTTAGTAATGTGTTACAATTTATTTGGGATAGAGAAAGTACAATATTTTCTTTTTGGGGATGTCTCATCAAAATTAAAACATTATCTTAAGTAAAAATCTTTTATCTATAAAAATATTAAAGAATTCATATTTTTTATTTTATACTGTGTCAAATTAACTCATCTCATTATCTCTTTCATCCTTTTTTTTATTTCTCCTTTCACTCGCACAATTCAAAAGATAATTTAGTCTTTATAAATAATTTAACACACACATAAATTATCGTGTGAAATCAATTGGTTATACTACCTACGTCTCAAAATGATTGCAACGGCACGTATTTCAATACGTTTCGTTTTTATTTTTAACGATGTCAGAAAAATCTTAAATTGGTTCAGGATTAAAATTCACAACTTAATATATCATTAGTGTTTCACAACCTTTTTATAAAAAACGATATTGATCGTATTAAATTATATCTTAAACTGTATGTCGTTGTAATCATTTTGGGACGAAAGAAATAATATTTTTGAAACATAAGGAATAATATATAGAATAAAATCATTTAATAGGAATTATAAGATATCGTGCAATTTACCAAGATGAAATTCAGAATAGTTATATTCCCCAGCAGTGATTCGAGATGCCGCCTCTACAATTTCGAATAGTCAATCCTATGTAGTAGCCTTGACCATGCATGATGAGTTTAATGCATGACCAGCCTCCACGGTCAATGCCATATATAGCTTCATTGGTCCTTTTCGTACGAGCGGCGCAGTTAGTGCGTTGAAGTGGATTAGTGATACTAATAAATGAAGTGATCAAGACTAAACTTTAGAAGGATGAAAATTTTTTATCCTCATAATAATATGTTTAGTTGATCATTAGCATATGATTTGGTTTTTGAGTGAGGAGGTTGCTTCAGTGTCGGGTATAGTTGGACCTTAATTGGAATTGATATCTCTCAGTGATATTAAAACAAATCATGATATGTGTAATACCCCAAGGAAATGTTTAACTGGTTTGATAGTACTACCTATACCAACAAGGTGCACCTTTCTTTTCGGTAGCCCATCATATTAAAACTCCACGTTGAGTAATGCAGGGATGGGTGACCTCCTGGGAGGTTTCTCAGGATGTGTGCAAGTGAGGACAAAGCATACTGAAAGGACTAGTGTCGGTGTGTAGGGTCAGTCCTGAACCTGAAAAAGGGTTTCTTGGTGACGACCCGCATGCTGGATCCGAATACCCGGGTCAGCCGGGGCGTTACAGAATGGTATCAAAGCAACCCTGCGACCGCGTGTTGGATCCGATGTCCCGGGTCAGTCGCCTAACGGGAGGACGGTTCTGGGACTTGTGTGTGTATCGTGCTTGAAGTCGCAACGTAATGCTGGGATGGGTGACCTCCTGGAAAGTTTCTCAGGGTGTGTGCAAATGAGGACAAAGCATTATTTCTCAGGGTGTGTGCAGGTGAGGACAAAACATACTGAAAGGACTAGGTCTGTAGGGTCAGTCCTGAGTCTGAAAAAAGGTTTCTTGGTAACGACCCGCGTGCTGGATCCGAATACCCGGGTCAGCCGGGGCGTTACAATATGAGATAATGATTTTGATTCGTGATGATTCATTTTTAAGTTTGATGAACTTTTTCTCATGAGAGATTCAATATTATCCTAAAAACTTGCGGATATCCCAATACACATAAAACGTTTTGTTACTCCGAAGTCGTATGTGACATGAATACGGTTATTATCCCGGGGTTGCCATTACACAATCAACATTGACACAGTCCGTATACTTTGCCTAGTCCAACGTGTGTAACCCATGTTGGAAACACAAAAATAAAACGGAAAAATACTTAATGTCACTATACAATAGCTTATACCCAAGGCATATACCATCACATCAATCAACCATCAAGATGCTTTATTTTATTTGATCAAAAAGCTTATACAATTAGTTACCTTTAGTTGTATTCTACTCTTAATCAATTATTCGAAGCAAATGATGCTTTGCTTCCACTCAAGCGTGATGCGTCATGTTAGGAATTAGGATTAGCGCACCAACTGGATATTCTTATTTTTATTGTTTGTAATGACGAAGACAACTTCGCCACTTTCGAACATAACACAAACGAAATAGAAGAACAAGACACTCACTTTGCCAATTCATGATTATCGTTTGTCTAGCAATAACTTGCCAAATCCCGATGTAGCTAGCTGTAGAACGATCCCATAGTTCCTTTTAAACATGCTCCTTGCTCCGTTTTATAATATAAAATTGTATTAAATTATATACGAATATATTATATTTAGTAATTTTTTAATATAAAAAATTTCAAAACAATCAGTATCTGTTATTGTATATTTATTATTTGTTTTATAAATATTACAATGAACCTTATTATTTTTTAAAAAAATATTTTTTTATATTAAAATTTCATTTAAATTTAACACACATAAATTCGTGTGTCATTTCAAATCATTATCCATATTTTTAAAAACAACGATTACTATTTTCATATGATCACTCAAAATGTATATAGATATAGACCTACAGCCTTATTGTATTATCTTTTCATATTTTTGTTATCGAATCCGTATTTCTAAGAAAATTTGTTTTTTCATCAAATAAGATAATAGAAGTGTTTTTGTAGTTTGCGGTTAAAACATAGTTTCCCAAAAACTAATTAACATTTTATGATGATTTTGTCAAAAAACAATATACGTTGTGTTTCGAATTATATGCAATAGTTTGACCCGACATGAGATTTTATACTAGAGTTAAATTTTATTAATATATTATATTTTTTATGATTTTGGAAATTAATGTGAAAATATATAAGAGAATTAAGCGAAGTTGGTACAATGTGATGGGATAATATGTTTAATTTAATATAAATTTGATTTCAAAAAAGAAAAGAAAATAAATATATCATATATTTTGAAACGATATGAAAAAATATTGTATTTAATATAAAAGGAAAAGAGTATTTAACATCACATATACGCATAAGTTTGTCTCAAAAACTGTGTCAATTGATACTTATTCTGTTTCATAATATATGTAACGGATGATCATGTGGACATAAAAATTCACGAAGATACGAATGATCTACGGAATAATCAAACGACATTTTTATAAATTGATCATAAAATATCAAAAATAATATAAGATACAAACTATAATCCTGAATAGAAATAAAATTTATATCATATCATTTATATAAAAAAATAACACATCAAATATATAATTAATAATATTATCATTATAAAATATTATATTTATTATAAAACCACCCAATACTAATTAAACCATGAGATCAAACATATGTTACATTTTTTGATTGGTCGACCTAACAGAAGAAACAAATAATCATGAGAATAATATTTTACTCAATTCATGGCTTTTACAACAAATCCTCTCCCTCGGAAAAAGAAAAAGCCATAGAAAAGTGAACAATGACCATCACATCATTACACCCCATGATTCATGATAGGATTCCCCGAGCCCACCAGGTGAAAACTCAAAACCCCGACCCGACCCGATGTCACCGTTGAACAGCCACCCATTCAACTCTGCCGGCGACGGTGGAATTGGGCTCTTGCTGCGAGGGGCTCCGCCAGAAGCCGGCGCTGTAAAAGCGGTCCCACATCTCCTTTTCCACCTTCATCAGCTCCCTCGCCACCTCTCTCCCCACCACAAACACCTCCTCCATCTCCTCCTCCTCCTCCTCCAACACACTCTGTCTCTGACGGAAATATGTGGGTTGTTGTTGTTGCTGTTGTTCCTCCTCCTTCACGGCCCCCAAACGAATACGATAACCATCGAATTCATAATCATAGTCATATAATCTTTTCGAATTCATCGACTCCGACGACGACAGCGACGACGACGAGAGACCGTTGTTTTTCAGTAGCTGTCGTCTTCGGCGTCGGCGATGTGATTTGAGGGCTTTGCGGTAGATTCCGGCGGGGAATTTGAAGACGGCGAGGACGAGGAGCTTCGCGATCCCGCAGGGGCAGCAGCAGCAGATCGCCGCGCAGCCGGCTGTTGTTTCGCCGGCTGCTGCTGCGAAACGCTGGCTGCTGCTGCTGCCGGCGGAGGCGGAGAGGAGGCGCTGGCGGCGTTGGTATTGGTGCGTGGAGGATGACGACGTCGGGGACCTGATTATGATCGGATTCTTCCTCGACATGATTTTCGGGTCCCACGAAAATCCCGAACGGATGATAGAAGATCCGATCATATATTAAAAGTCTTACCCTTTTACAGTCGGATCGTGGGGGATCCGACTGCATAGCGAGAAGAGGAGGGGTGTGGGAGATGAGACGAGATGATCATGCAATTTTGGGTTGGATTTGGTTGGAGAGGATGAGGATTGAGAAGAGGGAGAATTTTGGGATATTTTTGGATCGGTGAGTGCAGGTTGCTCTGATTCCGGCGGGGTATTGAAATTGTGGGAAGGAAAGGAGAGGGGAGGAAGGGAGCAGAGGGAATGATTCCAACGGGTTTACAGGAAATAAATGAGAGAGAAGTTTTTGAGATTATTGGGGGATTTATAAAAGGGCGAGAAATGTGACTCAAATAGGGATGTAAAGTTTGAGAAGGATCAAATATTATTTTCATGAATTTGTTGCATGATTTTGATGTTAACCAGTTTTCACATATTCATCCTATATTACCTTGCATTATTCATTGCTTATTGAAATAATGGGCTTGTTGTGTTATTAGATAAAGTTGGTCTGATCATAAATTGAAAAATATAATTTAAATTTCATTTACAATATGTACATTTGTGAAGAAAGACGTTTGGCCGTCTATGGTTCAAGTTCCACTAGAATTTCGTCCCATTAATGTTAAAATTATTTTTCATATTAAATTATAATAATAGTTACCTTTATTTTATGCTCTCATAAACAGGGGTGAGGGCGGCAATTTCTTTTCCTTTTTCTTTGTTTTGATTTCTTTTTCACCGTGATGTGTCCTTTATAATACTGTTGTTATAATCAGGGATCCAAATCCAAATCCAATTCCAATTATGGGTAGTTGTCAAAAAAGTTCTTGTTTCCTCTTTTACTATCCCAGCTCAGAATATGACGAGTGGTTTGATTCACACATGTTTGTTGAATTTTTATGAGTTTTATTAAAAACAAAAATATTTTTTTAGTGACAGTGAGATTTAGGAGAGAATAAAAGATGAGAACGAAAAAAATGTGGATATATTGTAAGAGATTGTGATTCGTTTTGATATTTTTTATATGAAAAAATTATTAAACATAATATCTTAATTATATTTTAAAACGATTCAAGTAAAAAAATATTATCCATAATTTGAAACGAAGGAAGTAGCTTCTATCAAACAAGGCCTGAGTGTGATTTGTGCTCTTCCCATAACTTGCACTAGTAAACGCGTACAATTTTTTCAAGAATTGGAACATTTCGATGCTGCATGTAAACCATACATTGCTATATATATAACAAAAGCAAACAGCATACACCTCCACTGAGATCTCTGTACATATGATTGCGTCTACAAAAGGCTCATTTGGGCAAACTATCGCGAAATGTGCATTGCTTTCGCCAATGAGAAATTTCAACCACGTTCTACTTATACAAAACCGGTTCTATACTCCAAGATTCCCTTGTACAAAACCAACCTATTGAGCGGCATTGTGCCCTCGAGTTTCAGTTTTCGCTTCTCTTTCTTGCAATGTCTTCGCGAGTCACTTTCTTGTAATCGGTTTGGACGATTCGAAGTCTTCATCAGCTTCTTCTCGACGAATCGAGTTGCCTTCTTCTTCTTTCGGCATTTCTCTAATCCTTGACAGATATTACAAACTCTGGTTAATGCATATAGTACATTCGTGCAAACGCGCAGTTTCAAAGTTGATCAAAACCTTACCAACTTCGGATTCGATCTTATTCATAAAATCCGAGAGGAGGCGCCTATGAACTTGGAGGGCGACGAGTGCCACGCTTCCAGAGACAGCAAAAACCGCCATGCACCCGATCCCCATTGATCTGTCCATTTCCTTGGCTTTCCCTCGATCGACCTCTAACTTAAATATCTAGAACAAACTCTGAGTCGTGCATATCACGAACAAACTCCGAGTGTGCATATCACGAATCCTTAAGGACTCGGAGATTCATGATTAGCTAGAATGAGAATGATGATAGATAATTGTAATGATCGTTAGAAGCACCACATGGTTTCCCGGAAACAGAGGAATTGAATTAACTTCAATATTTCACCCAATGGTTCTACAGGTAGATAAAAAATCCAGTTCTCTACAGATAGATAAAAAAAATCCAGTTCTTTTTCTATGTTTAGAGTTCAAAATGCTGTCACAGGAAATCCCTTATCTTCAATCTTCCCTCGAAGTTTATTTTTAGGTTCCCCTGTGAGTTACACTTGATCCAACAGATTATCGATTTCAAAATCAATGAGATTAAATCCAGAAGAGTTTGACTATTTGAGGAACTAATCCTTGTTAGCCAACTTGGGTTACACAGATCAATGAAGAAAAGCGAAAAGAAACAAAAAAGACACTGTTTAAAAAATAATAATAATTACAGAGAAGATGTTATTTTTAGAGATGCAAACTACATTTCCAAGATCAAACTAAGCTCGCGCCATGCACGGGGATCATATTCACCTAACATTTGAAACAACATTCGTTTTCTCCTTAACCAAATAAGAACTACCTTACTAAATCTAGCAGCAAAGACTAGGGTCAATCTCCTCTAGTTGGTGCAGAACATATTCAACATCAGGCCGAGCATCAGCGGAGGGATGAACCATGAGTAAGGCCAACTTCAGCATGCTAACCATCTCTTCTTCGACTACCATGGACCCATCTCTCAGTAGTTCCCTGTCGAACACCTCATTCGTCCATTGTTCTCTAACTGTGGCCGAGACCCATTGAGGCAAATCCATTCCATCTATGGTTTCACCAGGTGACTTCCCTGTCAAGAGCTCAAGAATGATGACACCCAGGCTGTAAATGTCAGCCTTGTTTGTCATCATCCTTGTTCCGAGCTTCTGGATCTCTGGTGCACGGTATCCTGCAGTGCAAGAGCCTGATGTGGAAATCGTGTTTGCTGCATCAGCATTCGTCAGCCTCAGCATGCCGTAGTCCGCGACCTTGGGAACAATGTCATTGTCCATGTATATCTCACTTGAGGTCAGGTTGACATGGATGACATTCTCCCAGGTGTGGAGATGCTCCAGCCCGCGTGTAATGCCGATAGCTATCTTCAACCTCGTTGGCCAGTCAATGAGCCTCCTCACACCATGGGCATTACCTGCGATATACGATCACAGCGAACCAAGTTTTAGTCCTCTCGAGGACGGATAAGAAAACATGCAAGTACTAGATGAAGTTACTACCAAGCATCGTCCGGCATAATCTTCCTATGGCTCAGCATTAAGTATCAGAATATGATTTTGGACTACCGAATGACCTTGTTTTATGGTCAGGCAGGGAATTTGCTTCGTTATTTGAGAGAACAACCTACAACTGGAATTATTTTAACAGAAGTGAATAATTCCTGGAAGCAGTGTAATGAACTCAATTATCAGAGTAATGCAAGGACAATGTAGCATAAAATGAGCTATTAATCATATTATAAATGCTATATTATGCCTGTTGCACTAAGATTCGGGCTTATGGGTGAGAGATGCGTGTAACTCAAAATCGCCATCAGAATTAGCATGCTGGTTCTGGTCAGGCCAAGCCCTTTTTCAGGACAACTCAGCTCAGTTAAGCTTATTAGTACCAACTACAGAAATGGAATAGGCATTAGCATATTTACCATCAATATCGACAGAATTATCTAGGACGAACAACTATGGACAAGATGCAATGGTCATGCACATACAAAGATCTGCTCAAGTCATTAACATCAAATAAAGATCACCGAAAATCAAATAAAGATGAAACATGACGTACCATGTAGGAAAGAAGAGAGGCTTCCCTTCGGCATGTAATCCAATAAGAGAATTTTCTCTCCCATGGATCCGATATAATAAGTCCTGATTGATAAGAGATTCCGATGACTTATCCTTCCTATAGCGGCAACCTCAACTTCGAACTCTTTCGGGGTCTTAGCAAGTTTCTCATTCAGCCTCTTCACCGCTACTGTAGTCCCGCTCCCTAATGTCGCCTTGTACATTGTCCCGTAAGCACTCTTCCCCATCACCTCAGCTCCAGCACACAGAAGGTCCTCCGCACTGAACACCGCCGGACCATCAAACAGTACCAACTTGCCCCCTCCGGCGGGAGCACCAGAACTTGTCATTCTTGGAGCCTCCTTGGCCTGACTTCGCCATTTTTGGCCCTCTCTTTGACAGATCAAAAAACAAAAGAGAATGCAGCATAGCAGAAGTAAAATTGCTAGTAAACCTCCCACATTTATCAGAATCACGTCCTTGGGGCTCATCTGCCGGCCCTTATCGTGCTGTCCTAACACAGCCATTCCTGCTGACCAAGAACATGGAGACAAGGGGCTGTATCCGCATAGTTTGAGGTTCCCAACAAAAGATGTAGGATTGAACTTTTGGGAGAGGCGGTAAGGAACTGTCCCGGAGAGGTCAATGTAAGAGACATTTAAGAACCTGAGATTAGATAGGCTTGAAATGGAAGCGGGGATTCCTCCGGCAAAACTGTTATCTGATAAGTTGAGGCTTACAATACTAAGCATGCTTCCCACACATGATGGTATTGAACCACTGAGCTGGTTTCCCTTCAAGTCTAGCACTGAGATGTTCTTCATGTTGCAAAAAGTAGCAGGGAATGTGCCATTGATGGCATTTTTGGACAAGTCCAAGCTTTGAAGCTTTGGTAGACTCCCTTGGAATTTGGGAATTTCTCCACTGATCTGATTCTCACTCAGAGAAAGAAGCTCAAGTCTACTCAACTTGCCCAATGCAGGTGGGATGCTCCCGGAGAGATGATTGTGATCGAGGGTCAATAGTCGAAGCTGATAATCAAGGTTGTTCTTCCCTGTCTCTGATCCCCATGTATTAGGGACAGGGCCTGAAAGATTGTTATGTTGAAGGGCTAAGAGAGAGAGAGAGACTAAGAGCGGGTAAAACTATCAGGGATCGAACCATTGAACAAGTTGAAGCTCAAGTTCAGCCTATAAATCCTCAAAGAAGAAGCGCGACCAGAGGGGATAAAACCAGTTAAGAAATTGTTGCTAAGATCAACACTACGAAGCCGAGGACAGTATCCAATTGAAGGAGGGATAGTGCCAGTGAGGTGGTTGTTGAAGAGATAAAGACCTCTAAGTTTAGAAAGCGATCCAAGAGATGAAGGGATCATTCCCGTGATGAAGTTACCATGCAAACTGAACCGACGAAGACCTTGAAGAAACCCAATCTCCTCCGAGATTCTACCACCAAGTCCCTTAAATGGAAGCTGAATGGCAGTTACCATGCCATTGGTACATGCTATACCCATCCAGCCACCGGAGCAAGCACCCTTCCAGCTGCTGAGTACACCTCTTGGATCAACCAGCTCGCTTTTCAGTGCTAGCAACGCTCTCAAGTCTGCCTCATTGATGACCTTAATGTCTGATCCCTTTATTCCTGAAGCAAAATGAGAGGTGAAAAACAATACATGAACAAGCAGCAGTATGACAACATGAGTACATGTAGCAAATCCGATGCTAGAAGACACGGATCTCTTCTTTGAAACTTTGTTCTGTGACATGAGTCGCTTGCCATAGTTCTTGCATTTAAGAGAAAAAAACGTGTTATGTCTTGACCAGAGATAACTCAAAGAAAGATGACCCAGATGCTGATTTTCCTCAGCAAACAGGAAAAAAAACAGAAGACTGATATCTGAACTCCGACTAGGGGGACTGTTCAAGATACCTTGAATGACGCTTGAACTGCTATTGTGCCACCAGCAGATATTTAAGTGAAATGTGCTTGAAAGAAAGTTGAATTAACGATCGAGTTGATGAATGAAATGAATGCACGTAGATAATAATGCGTATGGAAGATGAACAAGGGTACATAGCCAGGAAATGAGAGAAGTTAGGATGGGGGCAATCTGTGTCGGAAGTAGTAGTACGGACTATGAAGTTTATGATGCGCCAATTTGGGACGATCAACCCCAGCGGCTACTATTTTGTCAACACAACAACTAGTAACAGAAAACCATTACCTTTCGGATGCACACCAAGTAATTCCTTCCCAAAGTGACCTTCATTCCGACGAACCTTATATTTCAAATAAATCTGCACCTACAACCAAAGCAGCGAAAACACAACTAATAGGACGAGCTCAAAGACAAGTTACAACAACAACCTAGACACTCCGGTCATGGTCACGATCGCGGCGTGAGACTGATTTGATCAACAAGCCGACTGTTTCCAAGTAAGATAAAATATATGATCAATTTGTGCTCCAATATAGTAATTGCCGAGGGATAGAACCTGAATCGTAGCATGTGCATCACATCTTTCATTGTAACTCAAAAAGACAATATAATCATAATGTTTGTTGTACTATATCACATAAGTCCCATATCAAAGTGAAGCAATCCTATTCATTCAACACACTATAATACACACACAAAAGCAAAAATCAACACAGCAACATGAACACAATACTTGTTACGCAACCGAGAATCGTTGATCGATTCGCCACAGAATCGATCGGGCCAAATCAATCCAACGAAATCAGCGATTGATGCGGTAGCGAGGGATTGAGTGTCATGAGGCCAGGTAGGAGAATGGGTGGAGTGCGAAGAAGAAGGTGCATGATAAGCAAACGTACACTAGCCCGTAGACGATCTGAGCCATCGTCATCTCTGAACTCACTCCCCTGTGTTCAAAGTTGGTTTTCTGCTAGTGGTATCTATTCTGTTGATCACCTTACATTTGAAATCGCATTCGTCTTTCTCCTAGACAGAAACTACCTTATAGCAGTAACGCTAGCAGCAGGAGCGAGACTTGGATCAATCTCCTCTAGTTGCCGCAGAACATAATCGACATCAGGCCGAGCATCAGGCGAAGGATGGACCAAAAGAAGAGCCAACTTCAGCGTGTTGACCATCTCTCCTTCGATCACCTCTGACCCATCTCTCATTAACGCCACATCGAACACCTCGTTTGTCCATTGTTCTCTAACCGTGGCCGAGACCCATTGAGGCAGGTCCATTCCTTCTACAGTCTCACTTGGTGACTTTCCTGTCAATAGCTCAAGAAGGATGACACCCAGGCTGAAGATGTCAGCCTTGTCGGTAGGCGTCTTTGTCCTGGGCTTCTGGATCTCTGGTGCAAGGTACGCTGCAGAGGAGTCGGATGGGGAAATTGCATTTGCTGCATCAGTTTTCATCAGCCTCAGCATGCCGAAATCTGCTATCTTGGGAACAAGATCGTGGTCCATGTATATCTTGCTCGAGGTCAGGTTCCCGTGGATGACATTCTCCTGGGAGTGGAGATGTTCCAGCCCGCGAGTAATGCCAATAGCTATTTTCAATCTTGTTGGCCAGTCGAAGGGCGTTTTCACACCGGGGGCTTCACCTGCCGGGCATGATTACAGAAAAACCAGCAAAAGTTTGAGATTACTCCTAGAACCAACCAGCAAACATATACGACTTATACAATTATAGCTAAGCATTTCATTTGCTATGGTAGCAAAAAGCTGAAAAACAGGAACAGGGCAGCAACATTATGGTACTAGAACTATTAAAAGAGCCATAAGTTTGAGACAAAATTATATTAGGGGAATAACCATGAACAGGATTCAACAAGCCGACTGGCACATGTGCATAAACATACATACATCGAGATCGGGTAAAGCAGGCCACTGTATCATCAATATACCAAATAGAGAATAGAAATGCATCAAACAAAGATAAGAAAATATCCAACAGAGATGAGCATAACATACCATGCAGGAAAGACGAGAGGGTCCCATTCGGAATGTAATCCAAGACCAGAAGCTTTTCTCCCATCGATCCGATATAATAAGCTCTAACAGGTAAGAGATTCGGATGCCTTATCCTTCCTAGAGCGGCGATCTCGACCTCAAACTCTTTCAGGGCCTTGGCAAGTTTCGCATTCAGCCTCTTCACCGTTACTGTGATCCCATTTTCCATCGTCGCCTTGTACGTTGTCCCATAAGCACTCTTCCCCATCACCTCCGCTACAGCACACAGAAGATCCTCCACGTTGAACACCACCAGCCCGTCAAATAGCACCAACTTGCCACCTTCGGCAGCAGCACCCGCACCCGCACCAGCACCGGCACCGGCACTAGAACTGGCAGTTTTCGGAGCTTCCTTTGCCTTACTTACCCCTTTGTGGCCTGTCTTTTGACAGATCAAATAACAAAGCAGAATGCAACATGCCAAAAGTAATATTGCTAGCAAACCTCCCACGTTAATCAGCGCGATAACCTTGGGGCTCATTTTAAAGCCCTTCTTGTGATGTTCTGACCCCGACGGCCCCTCAGATATAGGACATGGAGTTGAAGGACTATACCCGCATAGTTCGGGGTTCCCAACAAAAGACGCCTGGTTGAACCTTTGGGATAGGCGGTTGGGAACTGCCCCGGAAAGGTTATTGTAAGAAACATTAAAGAACCTGAGATTGGATAAACTAGAAAGGGAAGCCGGAATTTCTCCTGTAAAACTATTTTCCGATAAGTCGAGACTTATCACGCTAAGCATGCTACCCACACATGATGGTATCGGGCTGGTGAACTGGTTTCCATTCAAGTCTAGCACCGAGAGATTCTTCGAGTCGCAAAGCGTGTCAGGGAGGCTGCCGTTGATGACATTGCTTGACAAGTCCAATGTCCGAAGTGCTGGCAGACTCCCTTGAAAATCTGGGATAACGCCATTGATCTGATTATGACTCAGAGAAAGAAACTCAAGCTTATCCAACTTGCCCAATGCAGGCGGGATACTCCCAGAAAGACGGTTGTGATCAAGGGTCATTACTCGAAGCTCGTACTCAAGGTTGATCTTCCTTGCATCTGATCCCCAGGTACTAGGGATAGGACCGGAAAGATTATTGTGTTGAAGGGCTAGGAGCGTGAGAGATGAAGAGCGGGTGAAGCTATCCGGGATGGAACCATGTAACGAGTTGAAGCTCAGGTTTAGCCTATAAATCCTCAAAGAGGAAGAAACGAGGCTAGGCGGGATGAATCCGGTGAGGTAATTGTTGCTGAGATCGAGATTCCGAAGATGAGAACAGTTCCCAATCGAAGGAGGGACAGGACCAGCAAAGCGGTTGTTGAAGAGATAAAGACCTCTAAGTCTAGGGAGTGATCCAAGAGAAGACGGGATCACTCCCGTGATGAGATTATCGTGCAAACTGAGTCGACGAAGCCCTTTGAGAGCCCCGACTGCCTCCGGGATCCGGCCACCAAGTCCCTTGAATGGAATCTGAATCGCGGTCACCACACCATTGGCACATGTTATACCGGTCCAGCCACCAAAGCAAGCGTCACGCGAGCTGCTGTGGTTCCAGCTGCTGAGCACCCCTCTCTGGTCTACCAGCGCGCTTTTCAGCGCCTGAAGCGCCCTCAAGTCCGCCTCATTGATGATCGTGCTATCCGATCCCTTCGTTCCTGAGGTCCAAAACAACACGTTGATTAGAAGCACGACGGCAACACGTGCACACGCAGCACATCCCATGACAGAAGACTCGATTCTCTTCCCGGAAACCGGAGCTCCATATGTTGACATAGCTCTTGCATTCGTCAGAAACACCATGATGCTATTATATCTTGAAACCAATGAAGGAAGAAAAAATGACCCGGATGCCCGTTCTGAATTTGACTAGGTGGACTATTTCAAAATACCCTAAACGGCTTTCGATTCAGCAGCGCTATGTATATGTGAAATAATGTGTTTGGATCTAGAAGCCTAGAAAATAAATCCGACCAAAGAATGAATGAATGAGTCGAATGAAACGCATAAACGAGGATAATACTTCGCGAATTAGATGTAGAGACAATAGGAAGAATTAGAAACGAGGAAACTGTGTATAGGAAGAGATGAGCAAACTGTGTATAGGAGCTGGAGAAGAATAGTAACGGTTGGAGGAAAATAATTAATGGAGCTTGTGATCAGGTAAAATGGGCCATTTTGGATCCTCCAACGGCTACTTTTTGGGTCAATGGGGGCAGCAGCTGCACATGACCCGAGAGTGTGTCTGTCAAGTACCGCTTCTTACATTTTTCAGGACAACGCGTCTGGGATTTGTTTGAAGTAATCCTAGGAAGAAAACATAGATCTCTCTTCCCATCCTCAACGCCGAGGTGGTAAGGTGGGTCCATCCGAATACCATAAAACATAATCTTCGAATCAAATGTTTCAATAATCGATGATGAATATAAAAGATTAGAGAAAACAAAGATTATTGATATAAATAGATGGTAACACGGTCAGATATGCTGAAGCACGATAAACATCGATTAGTTTTGTTTACTCAAATCTCAAATACTCCAAACGCATATCCCGTACAAGGCACACAAATTTAAGGGCATTTTTCTAACTCAATTCGCAATTTTACACAAGTCAAAATTGTCACACAAGAACATGAAACATTTTTCTTGTTTCTGAAAAATTAACAGCATGATAATTTCTAATAAATAGAAAGATTACCACATCGAACATCAACGGAACTGAATTACAGTACAATTTGCACGACCTTGAATCGACGATCAATTCGTTGTCCAAACCCAATCCATCCGGCTAATTGCGGCGGTTCCCGGCAACCGATTCCGCCTGCGACGCCGGCGAAAGGTCATGAAGAAGCGAGGAAGGAAACGGTAGAAATCGCAGAAGAAGGTACACGATAACCACACGTACACCAACTCTAAAGTGCTTCATTTTTGCAGGCTTCAACAGCTCGCTGTGCTCTTCTAGTTTTCGAGATCGATAGTCATCAACTAATGCTCTTACAGTGCACGAGGGGTAAATTGCAGTATGTTGCAGTTGGGTTGGCTGTATTAGAATCAGTCCCTTCTTTATTAGATGGTGGCTCATTTTTTAGAACAGTGAGCAGTATAAGATGATGATGTTGAAAATTGGATCGTCGGAACTAAAATATATCGAAAAATATAAATTTTTATAAGAATAAAATATTATAAACTCGTATAATTTATAAAAACAACATTTTAAAAATATTTAGCACTCATAAATTATATCACATTTTATTTTTGGAGACACTCTAGAAGATATTACATAACATTAAGATCTAAGAGAGAGCTCTTTGCTTCTTGCTCTCTACACTTTGTTGTGTTGTTATTGTTATGTTTACAAGTAAAGAGAATGTCTCCTTATATAAGCTTATTCTCATGTGAAAGAAGACACCAACTTCCACAAGGTAAGCCTAGACTTTTGGACGTCAAGAGTGAGAATCAAATCTTCTACACATGCTAGTCAAACAACACAAGGAAAACAAGAATATTGAGAGAGAGAAGGCCGGTGGTGGACGGTTGATTTTAACACTCCCCCTCAACGACTTCTCCCTCTCGATGTTGAACGAGTAATCCTACCAAGTTGCTGTCTAAAGCTTTCAAAGTTAGTTTTGCTAAGTCCCTTCGTAAAGATATCTGCAACTTGATCATTAGTGTTGGCGTACTTAGCCTCGATCTTCCCTTGCAACACCTTCTCTCGAACGAAATTATAATGAACTTCTACATGTTTAGTACGAGTATGGAACACGGATTCTCTGCCATCCGAATTGCTAATCGATTATCACAGTATAGCTTAAATGTGTAATCAATAGGTTGATGAAGATCCTTCATCAGCTGCATCAACCAAGTACACTTCTGAGGTATCACAGCAGCTATATAATATTCTGCCTATGTACTTGAAAAAGACATTGTTGGTTGTCTCTTGCTGCACCAAGAGATAACCCCTGATCTAAGGTTGAACATATAGCCCGTCGTTGATCTTCAAGTATTGTGATCTTCAACGCAATTAGCATCACATAGCCCAATCAATTGAAAAAGACTTTCGTTTTTATAAAGAATGCCAAAGTTAATAGTTCCTTTGACATACCTCAGAATTCTTCGTACTGCTTCCAAGTGAGGCTTCTTAGGATTCTGCATGAATCGACTAGTTATACCAACCGCATAGGAAATGAGTGAGATAGATCAGGTTTCCCACTAGTTGCCTCTACATAGTACCATCTTCTAGGTCCTTCCCTTCATCTGAGCATAATTTTGCACTCGTCTCTACTGATGTTGAAACTGGTTTGCAATTCAGCATTCCATATTTCACTAGAAGATCTCTGGTTCGGTCCATTTCAAGACCGAGAAAGTGTTTCAATTCTCCAAACTCTTTCATCTAAAATCAGACTGACAGATTTGCTCTGGTCTGTCGTATCTCCACTCATGGTCCCCTGTGACGATAAGATCATCCATGTAGACAAGCACTACTACCATCTTCTTATCTCGAACCTTCACGAACAGATTTGAGTCTACTGGTATAATTGAGTAACTGCTTTGAATGAGAAACTCAACTATCTTCTCATACCATGCTCTTGATACTTGCTTCATGTCATAAAGTGTCTTCTTCAACTTGCATACATATGAAGGGTAGGTTCTGCTCTCGAATCCCTTTGGCTGCTCCATGTAAATCTCACGATCAAGCTCTCTTTATAAAAAAAACATTCTTCACATCCATTTGCCATAGCTTCCATGATTTGTTGGCCACAAGTGCTAAGAGAACGTGAACATTTATGATCTTAGTGATTAAATTAAATATCTCATCATTATCCAACCTATATTTCTGCAAGAATCCACGAGCAACAAGTTGAGCTTTGTACCTCTCCATCGAACCATCAGATTTGGTTTTGATCTTGTATACCCACTTGCAAGAAATAGGTTGTGCTGACTTCAGCTTTGGAACTAAATCCCAAGTCTGATTTTGATTCAATGCATTGATCTCTTCCTGCATGGGTTGTCTTCATTCTTTGCCTGGAGCTGCCTCCTCATATGAACTCGGCTCTTGTGGCTTGCCGTCTTCAACTAGAGCCGCATTGACATGTTTTGGATTGGACTTCTGTTCTCTGGTTGGGTAGCGATGCTTTCGTTGAATTTGTGTCTGCTCCTCTTCGTGTGCAACTTTTTTATTCTGCATCTTAAATGTTGGTTAGATCGATCCTCTTCTCTAATATTATAGACTCCGTTATGCCAAGAATTGCTTACTTTGCTTGAAGGCTTACGAGATGACATTGGACCCCACCAAGATAATGCTTCGTCGAACACCACATTCCTTGATGGAAAAGCTCTGCCTATGTTGAGATCAACACACTTTTATCCCTTTTGCTGATCATCGTATCCCACAAAGATACAATACACCGTCTTCTTGTCGAACTTGCTCTGAAGATGGTCAGGGACGAACGCATGACATACACATCCGAAAGGACGAACGCTCACTGTGGGCTTTATCTTCCAGAACTTCTCGAACGGCGTCATGAACCCAAGCCTCGTTTGGGGTAAACTGTTGATGACATAAGACGCCGTCTTCATGCACTCCGCCCAAAAACGTGGCGGCACGTTCTTGGCATGCAGCATGCTTCTGCAAGTTTTAGCTAGATGACGATTCTTTCTTTCTGCAATGCCATTTTGCTGAGGTGTATCTGGACAAGTCAATTGCCGACGAATCTTGTTTTCATGAAAAAACATCTTGAACTCATTTGATGTGTACTCGTCTCCGTTATCAGTACGTAGACACTACATTATGGTTCCCAGCTCATTTTCGACATCTCCTTTGAAAGTCTTGAACATTGACAATACTTCAAACTTTTCCTTCATGAAGTATACTCATACATATCTCGAGTACTCATAGATAAAGGTAATCATATGTCTTAGACCGGTGACTATTGGTTGCTTCACCGGACCGAAAATATCCGAGTGAAAAAACCCAAACGGAACCTTCGCTTTGAACTGTGACTCCTTGAACGACAACTGATATGCTTTGCCATATTGATAATCAGCACAAACAGTATCTTCACGAATCTTCAACTACGGGAGATCCTTGAGAGTTGATTTTTTAATTATTTCTCTCAACTTTTGATGGTTGAAAAGCCCAAGCCTAGCATGCCACAGACCTGCAGTCTCGTTCTTTCGAGTCTTGTCCACGTAAACCTTTTGGGCTGACATGTCATAGACAGACTCCATTCGTCTTGCTTCCATGACAGGCGTACTTCTATAGTGGCTTCGGTAGGTCCGAACACCACATGGTGTTCACTTGTTGTTAGTTGTGAAACTAATAATAAGTTCTTCGTCATAGCAGGTACGTGAAAGATATTATCTAAAAGTACCTGTTTGTCGCTATATCGAGGGACAATCGTCATCTTGCCAACATGAGGTATTGGCAACTTCGAGTTATTGACGATGATGACTACGCGCTTTTTTTGTACTCGGACACGTCATGAATTTTCTCTTCGATTCCCATCATGTGATTAGAACAATCAGAATCCAAGATCTAGTTATGGTTGTAGTTAATCACCTTGTCATTTTCTGACAGCTACAAGTGCCAACTCTTTCTCTAGTTCAGCAATACAAGAAGTTGCGATCTTTTCTTCTTCTATCGCAAGGGATACTTGAAAATCCCATTTTCCTTCAGTATTATTTTTGCTCTGACTAGATGAAGTAAAATTACCTCTTTCGGACTTCCTCTAACAGTCACGAGCGAAATAACCCTTCCTTCCGTAATTGTAGCATTCATCATTTTGACGTCATCTTTGGCCGTCACTTTGAGCTATCCCTTGATTAGAGCTTCTCTTGAATTGTGAATTCTTTCAGGACTACTTCTTCTGCCAGTTTCCTTGGTGACGTGGTTTTTCTTCTTGTAATCGTTGAGCGTCTTTTTTGGATTTCTTCTTGGGACCTTTCTTTTTGCTAAAGAGAGCTTTGTCTTCTTCTTTGACCGATACTCCAGACATCTGTTTGTCTAGAGTTTCTTGATTTGCCAAAATAATCTCCAACTCTGTGAGCATCGGCTGTGTTGTCCATCCACGGGGTTGCCGTAACAAGACCATTGAATTCTGGTCTTAACCCATGAATAATGATCCTCATTGTATGAGAATCGGTAATTGGATTCTCTGAATCCAATTTAGTAATCTTATCACATAAAGTTTTCACTTTAGTGAAGTACTGACTTATCGTTAAATTTCGCTGTAAGACTCACATAAGTTCATTCTCTAACTGTTGAAGTCGGACATCATTTGTTTTGGCAAACAAAATGGGTAGAGTGTTCCACGCTTCCTTAGGCATCTTAACGTCCTTAATTCTCTGTAAAAAAAATCATCTTCTATAAAGACGTTTAGAGCGAATATCGTCTTATCAGTTTTGATCTTCTATTTCTTAAGGTCATCTTCCGGCTCTTTTGATGGTGTTGTATCAGACCCGTCAACAATCTCCCAAAGATTTTAACCGAAGAAGTAAAACTTCATTCTGATGCTCCATGCGATATAATTGCTGCTACTTAATTTCTCGACGTTACTGATTGAGTTGCTAGCTTCTCCTATAATGACTCCGTAAAATAAAGTTTACGGAAATTTTGTTTTCCATTATAGTAATATTTTATAATTCCAAATAAGAAAAATAAAAATATTTTCCGGTAATAACTTTATTTTTAACAGGTCAGTAAATTTTAATTATCGAGTGGTAAAAATAGTATTTCATCAACTGCATACCTCCGACGTAACTCTGCCTACCGCAAGAAAGTGATAAGAGACAAGGTGTCGCATACTTTCTCAGGTTCAGATGAGTTCCTAACTCTCCGACGCTTTATTTCGTGATTTGAATGGGGTTTGAAAATGAGGACATGAGTGCAAGATTATAAAATGACTTGCAAGCCTGTGACAAAAAGACAGAACGATACAACTTGCGTCTCTAGCATCAATATCATATCTACAACTCGCCATTTCTTCATATATATAATCCTTTGCTAGGAGCCATCGACGGTGTTAGTTCCTCGTGCCGTGTGACCTATTGGACGAGGCTTCATGCTTTTGTCTTCTGCTAGGATTTGCGCAAGCCTAGCTGCTACTTTTCATATTTCGGAGAGCTATGTATGCCAATACTCTGTACCCAAAAACCATGGACAGCAGTGCTCCGACCTCTACCCACTCGTTGTTGATCTTCATGGTAGGCATTCTATGGGTGACATCTTCGTACTGGACTTTGAGGAGAAGTTTATAAGTGTGGTAGTTGAAGGAGAGATATCGTAACCACGATATGAAAATGGGTACTCTCTGCAGCATCAAAAGGATGATTAGTACTTGTTTCTTTGCTTTGTATGCTAACTTTAGAATTCCAAATTCCCTTATATACATGTTACTTCATCGGTCTCAAAATAATTCAACACTGGTAGTGCATTTTTTTCTTTGTTTTTTATGTGCTTCTACCCTAAACCCTAAAGTTTGTATAAACATTTTTATTACCAGCTTGGTCAACACCTTTGGGATGTCTAAATGGTTTGAAATGGTTGGTTCAACAGATAACCAAATGTTAAATAGCTGAGTTACCTAGTTTTATGAGTCATAAGATGTTTAAACAACTCTTAAGCGCTTTTTTTCGGAACGTTGCCTAGAGGTGGTTGACATGGAATATAGCATACTGTGGTGGGAAAAGTATGTGGAAGAAGTAGGCATGCTTACATTTACAAAGTAACCTCCAGCCAACATGAATGCCATAACAGTCACTGATGCTGCAGTTGTTGCTTTCTTAACATCCATCAGTGAAGCCCCAATGGCTAGTCCAAATCCCTGCCATTGCCATTAGCCATGATTAGTCTGTTTGATGTCATTTAGGCATCAATGTAGTAACAAGTTATTCTAAACTTAGGTACCTGTGCTGCCACGATTTCGAGGAAAATTGTGAGTACTGTTAAGAAAAATGCCTCAGGATTCTGTTTGAGGCCTGTCATGAAGTAGACGATCGAGATGGAAATTACTGGTAGCAGTAGATCTAATGGAAGATCGCTCGTCATCCTTGCGAAAAAATAAGCACTAAGCCTGTACATGTCAGCTGCTCTTTCCTTCTTGAGCATTGATCTCTCTTGGGGAAATGTGAATATTGCTGAGAAGACAGGAAGGAATCCCCAAAAGACTGCGAGAAAGAAAAGCAGTCCTATCTGCGACAGATGTTAGATGCAGCAAAATTTTTAGAATGCTGTTTGTTGCTTTTTTTTTTTTTTTTTAATGTTTTTCCAAGTTAAGCTTTGACAGAAAATGTTAAATTCCTTAGTGATATCGCTTACCTGATCTTGCATTCCCTCCCGGGTATGACTGTCTGATTTCCACCATAGCAGTCCCAGTATAACAGATGTGATGATAACTTGGCTGATCCTTAACTTGCTGAAATAATCATGCTTCCGTTCTTTAATTCCTCTCCAGAATAATACAGAGTATTGTTGGCACCATGTTGCGCCCCACTCTCTCCTAGGATAAGCTAGCTTTAGTTTGTCTTCTTCACTGATCGGAAGAGGAACCATTATGTTGTTCTTCTCCTTTTCAGCAACCCGTGATTCATAGGCTTCCACAAGATACTGTTCCATTACACATGAAAATATGTATTCTTAGAAGTTAGAACTCTTTGGCATCCATTGTAGAAGTACTCTTTGGCACATGAAAATACTGTTCCATCATTGTTCCATAAACATTCCAGGTGGTTTCCTTCTTTTCTTACTTATTTGTTGACTATGAAATCTTTCTGTATGATATTCAGTAGATTTCAAATTCCAATAAGAGATTACCTCGTGTATTGCTGCCGGAGATGGTTTTCCTTTTGGAGCATCAGGTTTTGAACGATCTGTTTCTACTTTATCTTCTAACTCTGATGGTATAGTGACATCATTTAGGTTCCCGTTGGCAAGATCGAGCAGGAACTCTGCTGGGTTCATTGCTATCAGAGGGGCGCATCCTATAGATGAGAAATACAGCATTGCTTCTGAGGCCTGTCCATAGTACAGTAAGTTCTTTTTTCCCAGCAAGATCAATTTGTCAAACTTGTGGAAAAGCCGGCTTGATGGCTGATGGATTGTTGTTATCACTGTCTTCCCAGCCTGGCACAAGTAACCATACAGGAATTTTTCTTACTTTCTACTAATTTGAAACATGGTGGAGATTCGTAGATATGCAGATGCTGAAGTGAAATCTTATATATGTGCAAGGTTCATTGATGAACTTTAGTTGGTTAGTTTTCCGGTAATCCAGTCAATGCTTTAGAAATGGAGGGCATGAAGACCAGAGCAGCAAATTAGTTTCAGTCGCCTAGATGTACTAGAAATAATCTCTTTCTAGGTGATTTATCTGTAAACCTAGATGTACTAGAAATAATTCTTTCTAGATGATTTATCTGTAACTCCTGAACAAAGAGAAAGTTCATTCATTGGTTAATTATATTCTCAAGGTTCAAAGCAACAGGAATGTTTTTGCCCAAGTCTTGTCATCAACGTGAGAGCAAGCGAGGAAGTTATTCAGTAATATACCTCAGCTATGTCCTGCAACATCTGAATAATTCTTAAAGCTGTAGTAGAGTCTAGTCCAGAAGTTGGTTCATCAAGTAAAAGAAGGGAGGGATTGATTATGATCTCATTGCCAATGCATACTCTCTTTCTTTCGCCACCAGAAACTCCCCTTACAAAGGAACCACCTATGATTGTGTCCTGGCACCTGTAAAGATGTTTCATAAAATGTTCAGTTCCTCTTGCAACCCTTGGAAAGGATAATCGTGTCATGTTGGTTATGGTACAAAAATGATGTCGGAAAATGTTTGAGGAGTTAATGTTTTACCTCTCCAAGCCTAGCTCACTGATGATATCTAATGCTCGTTTTTCCTTTTCCTTTCTTTTCAGTGTTTTTGGTAGGCGTAGGAGTGCTGCATATGTCAATGTCTCTCGGACGGTGAGGTGAGGAAACAGAACATCATCTTGAGTCACAAATCCAATCCTGCCAAATGAATCTTGTTATTATTATATTTTACTAGAACTCTAGTGATCTAACTGTTTCGAATTGTGCACGCAGCGTCAAGGACTTCCGGTGCCATCATTATTAGGCAGGTGATGTTTCTGAAAATTTTGGGCAATGAATCAGCTGTGCATTCACGGCTTCACGCCCCTCTTTTTCATATTTCCTTTCTTGACCTTCCTAGTGATGTTAAGGCACTATAAGCTTACTCTTCTCAGACAATTAAAAATATAAATGCTAATTTGTCAACTAATATTGAACAAATTACCAAGAAAGGTGCAGTTAACATAAAAATCCGTACCTGCTCTTCAGAAACTTTGAATATGGCATGTCATTGTATGTTATCGAGCCTTCGAGTGTCGGCTGATTCAGCCTGCCTCCAAGAACATTTAAAAGAGTGGTCTTCCCGCTTCCTGAAGGTCCCATCAAAGCTAATACTTCTCCTGGATGTGCAGACCCTGAGATCCCATGAAGTATTTCCTTTTCCTCATATTTTGCAATACCCTTGAGGATTACCTTGTATGTCACGTCAGTGAACTGCATTTTTTGTGGATACAAGCCGGTCATTTAGAAGCAATTTCCATATTCTAGCTTCTATCTCGACAGAGTGGTCATGAAGATGGATGATACTTCTGAATACCTCTTGGTCTGCAACTTGTTTTATTTGTTTACAGAATTAGACTGATATAATGATGATGACATTTAGTAATTTTCAGAATTCCTTGGGTTAATGTTTTCCTGCAGTGGGAAAGGATGAATACACTTGGTCATTCTTTCAGTGCTATTGAATTTAGTAGGGGTTCAAATTATTTAGTCTTGCGTTTACGCGGTACAATTTCGAACCTCAACACCTTCTTAGCTAGCTATGTTCAACTGATTCACCCCGTTGATCTGCACGTGAATCGTTGTCGCTGCCCTTTCAACTAGATTAAAGCTAGTCAGTTCAAGTTGCCTTCAGCTAAGAATGCAGGACTGGCACTTGAATCTTTTTGCAGATGAAGAAATCGATAATGAAAATGGAGCATTTCTGCAGACGATTACCTTTAAGTAGATGGGCATTGTCGGCTCAGCTTCAAGCTTTCTTCGTGCACCAGCTTCAAGATCGTCGGCTGCATCAACAAGAAAGCCAAGTCCTGTTATTCTCGACTCTTGGCCTTGCGTTAACTTTAGGTTAATCTGGGAAATACTGTGGACAACTAGATAATCATCTGGCACTACTATCAGGTACATCCATTAGTCCTCGTTTATCTACTATGTGCACCTTCCTTTGAGAGAATTCTACTTATTACTAACATTTATTAACATTTGATTTTTTTTCCTTGCTTTTTGTTCAGTGAAGTGAAGTGTTTACCTTTAAACTACAACCATAGGATAATTCGTGGATCTTTTTCAATTGATTCTTTTTTTACGACCAAAAAAGAGGACTCACTAATCCAAGGAATGGATCTGGGTGTGAGGAATATCCTGAATTTTTTGATGAAAATTATGACAAGTTTTTCAAAATTTCCTTGTCAAGCTACATAAAAGAGATTTGTTTCCTATTAAGGAATGAATATAACAAACAATTCCTTATGTATGCATAAAGAAAAAGAGGGGCTTGATTGTCTTGAGAAATTCCGTTTTTTTTTTTAAAAACCTCCAAATCTTTAGCTCAAATGAGAGAAAATGTAAACCGAGTTGTTTGTAGCTCAGGTAGAAACAAAGCATGCATCCTTCGCATCTCGTCTTTTAGCGTGTGAGAAGTGTTTCATGTGCTTTCATGAGACACTGCCTCAAATATTGGCTTCTATCTTCCACAATGTATAAGATTGTAGCTATTTAAAAAAAAAAAAAAAAGTTTGGGTTTGTTTTGGGGATTAAATGGAAGGAATAAGATTAACAGTAACTTCTTACTCTATATTTGTTTGGGTTTCCTGAATTTTTTTGGAGGGAGGATTATTAATCCCACATAACTAACTTAATCCTCTGTTAAGAAGGATTAATTAGTGGTGGAGGAAGGGTGACACTAAATAGTCATCGGCAAACAAATACAAAGAGTTATTTTCGAACAAACAATCCAAAGATAAATAATTTCGAGATTAATAGTTCAATGGACTAATAATCCCCAAAAATAGACGCATGAGAATAGACTGAAAGCATATCGCTTCCGTCTACTTCCCTTTCCTGTTATTTGGTAAAGAAATATTGCCTTGTTTAGAGGGGCATTGTTTGGTACCTCACAATTGTCATATCTCGATAGCGAAAGACGGGCGAGGACCCAATGAAAGCTCGATAGATCGGAAATTTTTTTCCACACCATTCTTTTGTTAAGGGGTGCATTGAGTAGATCAGTCCACATGTGACTATATGGGTAATGGTACACATCTTTTATATGCAAGCTCAAACACACCAACCTTCTGGTTGAAGCTCTGCACATGACCCCCTTCGGAAATTTATTCAGCGACGAGTTGTTATCAGCGTGGTCCTTTTATTTCCCTAGTCTATTCTGCGGTTCTCGATCGTCCGATCTGTTGACGAACTTCATAATATTTCCATTTCGAGGTTTTTTAAGCTACCCATTGACCTTATATTTTCATCCTGTATTTTTCCATTTTGCTTTCCCCTTTTTGTTGTTGGATTCATGGGTTAGGATATAAACATCATGTGATCGGAGCAATCTAATCCTTTGCAGTTGTAAGAAAAAGATTAGCTATCTTTTCCCTGCCTCTCCTTTACCCTGCTTGTTCGTGTGCTCGTTTGCACATGATTTGCTCTTTTAACCTTTAAAGGCTGCGAAGGGATACCAATTTCCCTAACAAGTAACAATGCTTCTATTTTCCGCATTTAGTGGAATTTTTCCTGTATATTAGAGGAAATTTGAGGATATGGTTTGGTATATGACAGTTGAGGAAATAGTAAACAAGTGAGGAATGGTTTAGGGACATGGTTTGGTATATTAGGGGAATTTTTCCCTTAACGCCTTTGGTTTGGCTATGATTCTATGAAACCTCGATTTTTGCCTGGCGTCAGTCTAGATGGTAAAAGTAATTTCTTCGGGGAAACGTTACTCTTGAAACCTTTAGCTTCCATCCTAACTCTTATGGAACATTCTTGACATCATACACGATCAACAAGTTATGTCTATCGGGGGTTACTTCCATTTCACATAATAAACGATTCAGTCAAACTTCTTTAATGTAGAGAGAGGTCAGCGGATCAAAACCCACTTCGCCTGGTTATGCAGTGTCTCATATTTAATCTGCATGCACTGTATATCTGAATTTCTACTGCAGGTATGTCTTAATTTTCTTCGTGTGGGAAATGCAGAAGAGGAGGTAGCCGCTACAAGCTTAGCCTACCAAAGTGAGCTACTTATGCATCCTCGGTACTTGCCAGGAACATAGTAGCGCGTCGAAATCTCATCATCATCAAGGCACTTATCTTCCGCATCAGCCCATCAATTTATGGTTACTGTCAATGCATATACTCTAATTCCTATATTCCATTTCATACGTTACCTCACGGTCCCTTATTGTCGTCCAGCGTAGTCTCTGTTTTCTACGTTGCATTCACTTACGGCTTTAGACTATCAGCTTGACTATGTTGATTAGGCTTTGTGAAGATACGTGATCAACCAAGTATTAACACGTAAGTGCTTGCCTGCCGCCATAATCATCTTAGTTTGATTACTTTGGCCCACATAGTTAGTTGGCAGGAATTCTCCAAGAAATTTTTTGTCCCAACTTCGATAATGTTTCTAACCAATAATCCGTTCTTTTAAATGTTTTCGCCGACGGACTCACCATCACAAAATAATTTGGATAATGTTTCTAACCGAATAATCCGGATCTTTTAAATCAGTTTTCGTCAAAGTTCTCACATCACAAAATAACTTGGATAATGTTGCACACTAGTATATCGCGACACTGATGATAAACGTCCTGATGGATAATTAAGATATGTTGTCATGTAAGAATTGCTTTGATGTTGAAAGTTTAAGAGTGACTTACGGATTTCATCATCTTCCTGGTCACTGAACGGCTTAGAATCTGCGACGTCATCAGGGGGCATGATGTACCCCGTCATGGAGAATGACAGCCCCAGGCTGGCGCTCGACGCCCTGCTCAACGCTGCGCTGCTGGCGTCGTCGGGGTCGAGCCTCAGCTGGCCGCTGCGTGACTTCCGCATATGGGTGTGCCTGCTGCTGCGTGATCGTCCAGGAGATGGTGGTGTCATTGTCCTGCTGTACTTCCTTGACAACAGTCCACTTTGTTCCACTGATCCTCCTTGTCCTGGGTCACTTGACGCCGGTGATTTAGTCGTCGCTGCCGCAGCGGCTATCTCCTCTGCTAGGATTTGGTCGGATTTCGCCCGCACTAGCCCTGCTTCTTTCTCCATTATTTCTTCCCGCACTCCTGTCTCTAAAAGATCTGATCGACCAAAACAACACGAAAATGTCATATTTGTCAAAAAGAGTCTGTCACTAAATGGATGATAGAGAGTTTGATCTTGAGAAAAAATTGCTGAAGGAAAATTGAAGCAAGTCATCGCACATGTCTTATGTCTAGGCCTTGAAGTTTCACTGGGTAGAGTGAAACTCTCAGTTGATGGAAGTATCAAAATGAGGATAGTATCTACTTATAGTTAGTCCACTAAGTGAACTTGTGCGGGTTTGTGCCGTCTCATGTCGCATCTATTGATGAGTTAGAGGAGAAAGAGATTATGAAGAAAACAATCGAAAGAGTAGTGATCTGTTAAAGGATTGACCAGTGAGGAGCAGGAGAGGGTTATGATAGCGGAACGAGGAAGAGAAAATGCTAACAACGACCCAGATGCTTCCATGGTTTCGTTCTAAACAAGGACCGAGGACGAGACACACGTAATTTTCCTCATGTCGCGAACAACTGAGAAAATGTTTTATGAATCACCCAGAGAAATGAAACTGTCTGAAATGTAACAGGCATGAGTGTAGGAGGATAGCATACCTGAAAAAACTCAACTGGTGGAAACAGGCACCCTTGTAGTATTAATTTGGTGGTGGTGATACTGGTGGTGTAGGTGTGCCATCCAACATGATGTCCCCTTTTATAAAGGAGGGAGATCATTAAACATACAGATAAAAGTTACAAAACTACCCTAACTACTATTCCCAAATGACAACTTTGCCCTTTTCATGGTCTTTTCTTCGTCAACTTGAGGTCTTTGGCTACGCTTAATCATCATCTTTTCTTAATCTTTTGAAACATTTAAGACGTATTAAATTCTAAACTGGTTTTCAAATTCTGTTTTCATCCTGACATTGTCACTCCATTACCATCGTCGAAGATACTCGTTGGCAGGGTTGCTCGCTGTCATCGCCATCAACGGCCCTCCACCGTTGGCGACATCTTCTGCGTGCCTCCAGTGACCGGGTGCCTGTCACCGGCCAATTCTTAGAATATTATTTTGACGTTTAGATTTAGCTAACAGACGATACATATCAGTGGTACGTACTTAATACCTTATTGTCTACGAGTGCATGGAAGACTAGATGAGGTGTCATTCTTTCCATGGAAGATATTTTCCTTGATGAAAATGACTTTCTAGTCGATCCATGTTTTACTATAACCCACTAAGCTTACGTTTATTTAACTTAATTGCCCGCACTGAATGATAGGATAATGGTGTGCCATCCACTCGTGTTTGGACTTCATGGGTAGAGCAGCCACTTTGTCTCTCTCAGCCACCTGTCGAGGTCAACCCAATATAATAGTCTTTGCAAGCAATGGGAGCACTAATTGTGTCGTCCTCATGAATTTTTTTTTTTTTAAATTGAAATCAGGATTTCATTGAAAATCAATAAATTTTATCGAAAATAAGAACACAATCTATGATCCTATAAATAAATGACTCGATTTAATAACTAAGGATTTATGGATTGATGGAAGAAAAAAAAAAGTTTGTAAAGAACGTGGGTAAATGTCAAGTGTTTTTTTTAACGTTGTTAAATAATCAGGAAGAAGGGTGTGTTTTGACGTAGGAGATTACGTGCGCATTGTTGACTGGTACATGTCACGGTGGTAGTGGCTTTGACGGTGGGTGGTGGGGGAGGATGATCCCCACTCTGTCTTCATTTGCCGCCTAATAATCAAGTCTTGACAAGTATCAACTTTCTGCTTAATTGTCTTTTGTGAATTGTGATTAATAATATTTTTCATATTTGTTTCCAACTCCTTTGGATCTTATTCCACATGGAGCAGACCATCGTAGGAATATTCTAGAACTCTATATTAATGTTGTTTTGTTGATGCGTTATTGTTTTTAGGATGCATATTGGATGGAATCTGATGATCTGATATGAAGAATCTGTGTTTGAGCCGAGCCACTATTGCAACGCAATCCACAGACAGATTCGAGACTCGAGCACCGGGGTTGCGGGTGGAATGGAACCAATTATTGTAGATCTCCAAATGTGTTCGATGATTGGTGCTCATATGATAATGTGGAGTCGTTCCCGGCTGCAACGTTATGATTTCATGTGTTATACCTTAGATTGAAGTACGTTACTGAATAGGAACCAGTGGATTCGAAACATTATTCATCTGTATCTGAAAAAGAAGTTTGCGGCAAATTTTTGGTTTATCATGCGTGCATGGTGCCCCGTATCATTTATATCTCACGACTATCATCTGGGTATTTGATAAGCGAGCATATAACCGATGATGAATATGCGTTGCGTGCGTCGACGATCGAGACGAGTTACCTTTCTTGGAGGGCATTGACAGACTTCCAGCTGGAAAGTGAGTCCGTTGGAATTTTCCTCGAGGAATAATATAAACAAATCGCACTCCAGGATGTTGTCACTCTCCGTCTAATTCAAACTGATATAGACATAATAGAGATTCTACGAGGTGATCGAACGTTTCATTGTAACAGCACGCGGTGAAATTTAGTTCTACGCGAGCGCCATCCTGCATAAGGTGGTCAGTTGGTATTATTTCCATACCCTGTGTATGATTTTCATTATGTTACACACTGTCAATGAACTAGAATAGCCCGCCGACCATCATAAATAACATGTTATATCCAACTAAAATGCATTACATGTAACGGAGGAGTCTATCATCACAGGGTCATTGACCCGCTGTTATATGCATTATGGCTATCCAAATTTTTTGCGTTACCAGTTGTCAGTAGATTATCGAATAGCTAAGGTGAAGCAGACTGTTAAGTTGACTATGGAAGCAAAACATGTACATCATGAGGGATCAAAGACCATACCTTTTAGAGCTCAGTGGGATTCAGCTTTTACGATAAGTGAATATAATGATAATTTCGGTTGTTCCACTATCAAAAAGAATTATCAGGCGATCCAAATATGTAACTTTAGATGATGAATAAATGTAAGATGAAGTTTGTTCATACAATGACAAGTCTAAATCAATCGCACCTCACCATAATAGATCACTATCCTCGACCTATGTATATATAGGAGTACGACATGATGTTATTAGAGCATCTCACGCCAAGACAAAACACACGACGAGTACTGTTGCTGCATCAGTCACATCATAGACTTTTTAAGTCTAAAGCGACATTTCTTTGTTAACACACGTTCTTAGGTAAGATATGTCTTAACATATGTTTCAAGAGCAATTCTGGAAACTTACAATCCACAGTGCCGGGCAGGCCAACCGGCCGAGGCCTAAAAAAGGCCAGTGCCGCCCCTCAGCCAGCCTTGCAGTCAAGCCCGACCGTCACCAAGGAACTGCTCCAGCCATGGGCAGCCGGATGTCCGCCGCGACAGGTCGTGGTCCAGCAAATGACTGAACCAAACACTGCCCAAGTATCTCCATTCCACAGATCCTCCTAGTTTGTCTCATACTCATGAACTTTCATTTTCGTATTCACTGGCTCAATGTACGTCATCCCTGTGGAACCAAGCACGTGTCCACTATTGACATCAAATAACACACAAGTTTAGAGGGCAAGAAATTTCTGCCCACCTTCGTCAAGGCCGGTCACATACCTGAATCAAGCCGAACAAATGTGCTCATAAGGTGTCACGGATGACAACACAGTTCGTTACAGAAATCATGCCGATAGATAGGCATTTAGTCAGTCATCAAGTGGTGAGTGACCTGCCTAAGAAGGCGCTCATGCCTAAATGTACGACATATATGCACTATTACAATCAGAGAATCGGGAAAATAATGCTAACTGATATGGTAAGAAATGTGATCATTCATGTCACATGAGTTGTCAGCTAGGACGATACCTCCAGTTCTGGTAACATTTGCATTCGCTTGAAAAAGCAAGATGGCTCATGCATCCCCCTGAAAAGATATGTAATGTACTCCTAGAACTGCGACAGCACATGCACAGTTATGAGGTACAATATGAAACGACATTTACGTTCTAAGAAGATACACTAAGTCTGATAGAAACAAGACGATGTGCATATCTCGGAATCATGTGATCATGTGTGGTTTGTTAGTTGATATTGAACAGTCGATGAAAATGAAACCGCACCTGCAAGGCTAAAGAGATGAATGACAGAAAAAATAGGCAGAAGGATAATTTACCAGATTTATGAAGTTTAACGTTGCCGTATTGGAAAATCGAAATGAGACAAAGAGATGAGGAATACTATCAGCAACATCTTTGATGACAGCCACCCAATTCCAGGAAACATAATCCGAGCACCAGGAGGCGAGATGATCACAGCAGCATGAGCACCTATTGCATATACATTAACATGGCAACTGTAAAACAAAGAATGATAGTTAAAGTTCTCATATCACCATCCAGTTGAGATCTGAAGATTTGGTCTAGTCGATACCATGAACAGAAAAATAGTAGAAACTGATATCAAGCTAAGTATATCAGTTGATCACGACCTCCAAAGCAGGCAATGACAAGAGCACAAAAAGTAAAATTTGTGGTAAGTGTGGAGTAAAATTTGTAGTCGCAGTGTAGATCAAAATCTTAAAATCCCAATTCGTTCAGCATGCGTGTTCTAGACCAAATACTTCAGCACCACGATATATATCATCTTTAGTATCACACATGAACCAAGAAAAGGAGGAAAAAACATTCATGAGATATAAGACCGAAATAATTCTGGCCACAATCATCAAGGCCAACCACATTCCCTAATCAAGCCGAAAAAATTTGCTTACCAGGTATCACTGGTGACAACTCGACTGGCCATAGACATCATACGAACTGGTTGGCATTAGTCAATCATCAGGCGCTGAGAGGCCTCCATAAGAAGGCATTTGGAGACAGAAGCACTCATACATAAATGCACGGACTTACATAAACTGCCGCTGCCAAAGCATTGAGAAAATAATGCAAAGATTTAGAAAGGGAAGTGATCATTCATGTCACAAGAGTTGTGAGGGAGGAAGATACCTCTAGTTCCGGTAACATTTGCATTCACTTGAAAAAGGAAGATGGCATATGCTTCCCCCAGAAATGATATGCAATGTACTCCAAGAACTGCGACAGCACATGTAGTCTCAGGTACAATGAACAATGCGACAGATAGGTACAAAAAGATACGCTCAGTTTGATAGAATCAAGACGATGCTCATATCTTGAAATCATGTGATCATAATTCATGTGTAGATTGTTAGCCAATATTGGACAGCCAATGAATATGAAATTGCTCCTCAAGGTGATATAAACAATAGCAGAAAAAGTAGGCAGAAGGAATTGCTTACCAGTTGTCCAAGGTTTAACTTCGCCTTATTGGAAACCAAAACCAAGATGAAAGATACTATCAGTATCAGTAAGACAGCAACATCTTCGATGACAGCCACCCAACTCCAGGAAAGAAATTCCAATATCACAGCACTGTCATCACCTGCTGCATATGGATAGACATGGCAATTGTGGTTGTGAAAAAAGAGCACCAGGATGATAAAAAGAGTCCATGAAATCCTCACCTCCTCTGCTCCTGAAATCTCGAAGTTGTTGTCACTTCGAAGTAATTTTGCAGTTACAGGGTATAGATCAAAATCTGAAATCCGCTTAAGTTCATCATGCAAATTCTAGAGCGAATAAGTTAACAGCATGATGTATGTCATCATCGAATAACACCCGAACCAAGAAAAGGAGAAAAAAAAAAGCAATCATGAGTTACAAGGTCATAAAATGAGCAACTCGTTAGTTTTCTCGAGGCAGAAAGCAGCATATCCTGGTAATGGTTCAAAGACTCCAAGTACTGAATGTTTTCTTAGAAATTATTGAAAAATTTCCTATGCTTAATGAACAAGTGTTTGCATTACAAGGGCAGCAAAAATGGAAGCACCATAAAAGATGTTCGACCAGAACAAGTAGTCGAAAAGAACTTATTCAACTGAATAATATGTACAACACAAATAACCTAGAATGATACTAGTCCCTCTCTCGATTGTCCTCCCTCTGTGAAGCCTCAACTCATCTTTACAAAAACTTCTTCCTTTTTCGCTATACAATTTCTAGATCACTAAAGAATGACAAAAAAATGGAGAGACAAGATAAGTATATCCTCTATCGGTTACCAGAGTCATTGCTGCTGTGCAATAGGTCGGCGAGTAGGTGAAAAGTTCCTTTCATTTGCCAATCTTCAGGCCGAACCCTGTGTCTTGCATCATAGCAACAAACTCACTGTAGTCAATCCGTCCATCCTGTAACGTGGTATATGATTATTACCATTTAATAGAACATACAGGCTCTTGATGTATTAAATGAACGCATGTTATTGGTTATCCAGAGAAATTCACACAAACAATTTGGATGTCCTACATTATCTTGATCAACTTCCCGGATGATTTCTTCGAGGTGCATGTCTCCCAAACCAAACTGCTCACATGCTTGCTGAAGCTCATCTGGCGTTATGTAGCCACTTCCATCTTTGTCAAAGTATGAGAATGCCGCAAAGAGGTGATCCTCCCTCTGGAGTTTGTTTAGATGGAGCATTGCAGCAATAAACTCGCCATAATCTATGGTCCCACTGTTGTCAATATCTGCCTGCCGCAAGGGACAGATCATAATCATCGACTTACGAGAACATTAAGATACAGAATAAAGATTAGTCATAGTTATCAACATATGTATCTTAATTAATTAGGAAAACTCGAATAAATTGGACATCATTTAAGCATTCAAATTAACTAAAGAATCAAACCTTGACATCTTATTTAGATTTTTTTGAATTCTCCTAGATAGAAAAGCCAGTTGGCAAGAAGCACATGTAGAGCACTTACTGCTTGCATCAAATGCGTGATTTCGGACTCCTTAAGGTTTGCACCAACTTTCTCCAAACCACTTTTGAGCTCTTCAAGAGTAATTTGCCCGCTGTTATCGGTGTCAATCATTTTGAACATTTGCTTTAGACCTGCAATCTCTTCTTCTGATAGGCTTTCAGCAATGACCTACACATGACAAGCCCAAATGAGCTTATTATATTTTCAGATTCTCCAAAGCAGCGTCACTAAACTCTAGAACCTTAAAAAACTTGACATATCCCATCTGCGAGACTGTGGTGGATATCAGTAATGAACACCATTTCAAAGTTATTAAGATAACACCAGGGAGCGCCGGCTTACTCTTATGGCTATTTTTTTTAGCTTGTTCATAGCAGAGAATTGTTTCAGACGAGTCAAAACAGCAGAATCAAGAGGCTTATCTGGGGCAAGACCATCAACCTGAATCCAAGGGTGGCCTGTTCATACATAATCTAAATCAAACCCTCTTCAATAGCAGCGTCAGCATGAAAATTCATACCAAAAATATGATGCTGCAAATTTGCCAAAAAAAAAAAAAAGAGTCTTTGAGCATGCCAATGCATATAAAATCGGGAAGAACCATGCCCATGCATAGGTCCAAGATGAATTTCATTTTCTTATAGGAGATGAATTCAAATAGATTTTCACAACCGAAATACAGAAAACAAGGGAAGGCAGAATTATAGTCGATTTTCAATGTTTCTGCATCCATTGCACCATGCAATTGGTTATATGTATATCACAAAATCAAAACATGCATTCTTCAGTGAAAGTAGAATTTGGGTAGAAGAAATAGAAGAGTTACAAAGAACTTCATAAGCAGTCAGGCGTTTTTTGGGATCTCTGACGAGCATTCTTCTCACCAGGTCCTTTGCACCACTAGATATGCTAGGCCATGGTTCAGATATAAAATCCAGTTCACCTTTTATTACCTGTTCAAATATACCTTGCTCAGTCTCTGCATCAGAAAAGAAAAAATGATCATTGCATTATAAGGCAACCCTGAAGAAAGAACACATAAGCTGCTTATTCAGCACTAACCATCCCAGAAAGGTGGTACACCACATAATAATATGTAAAGTATCACGCCAGCACTCCACACATCACATTCTGGACCGTAGTGCTTCCGCAATACTTCAGGGGCGACATAATAAGGACTCCCAACCACATCACTGAACGTTTCCCCTGAAATTATAATTTCTTCATTACACAATCATTCAATCCTCATAGCAAAAAGTTAAACCGAAAATAAACGCATTGTGTGCCACGACTTCACTCTAGTAACCTCTACGAGCATGTCCCTATCATTCATTCGAAACCTTGTCCTCTTGATGTGATTTCTAAAACTAATATAATCCAGTACGATTCAGCTTGCCATCTCCGAAAAAACTCAGGGCCTTCAAACATCAGGTAAGACACCATGATCATCAATTACATTTCACCTCACGTAGAAGATCACCTACTGAGGTATTCAATTCAAACATAAGAAGACATCTAATCCCGATATGAACAGACGTTACCATGAAATCTTAAGCAAATCATATCTCAGCGAGTGCATCAAGTACTCTACGATTAACTACAACTCCAACTACACGTTCGTATCAACCCTAACCCTAACACTAATATCAAACCCTCACCAGGACTGAAGAACACCGACAATCCGAAATCGATCGTCTTAAGAAACGAATCCTCCTCGCTCCCAACAAACAGAAAATTCTCCGGTTTCAGATCTCTATGTATAACCCCCAACGAATGACACCTCTCCACAACCCCCACAATCACTCTCCCGAGCTCCGCCGCCTTCCGTTCACTGTAACAGCCTTTCTCCAATATCCTCTCGAACAACTCCCCTCCCTTGCACAGCTCCATCACCAAGTACACCGCGATCGCGTCCTCGAACACGTCCACTATCTGGATCACGTTATTGTTTCCCGCCAAGTGATGCATGATCTGAATCTCTCGTCTCACGTCCTCCACGTCCTCGGAAGTCGTCAGTTTTCGCTTCGCGATGGATTTGCAGGCGAATTCGAGGCCCGTGGATCGTTCGATTGCGAGGAATGTGGTGCCGAATTGGCCTTGGCCGAGGCGCCGGCCGAGGGAGTAGGTGTCTTTGATGGATCCGGTTCGGCGGCCAAGGACGGAGTCGACGGCGAGGCCGGCGCTTGGGAGGCGCTTGGTTTGGGGAGGTTGTGATGGTGAGGGATCGGAGGCGGAGGCGGAGGCGGCGGACGTGGTGGTTGTTGTGGTGGTGGTGCGCCAGACGGCGGCGGTGACGGATTGGAAGAAGCCGCCGGCGGTGGGGCGGGAGCAAGTGTTTCCCATATGGAGAGTTTTTGAGGTGCTTCACGTTTTCTGAATTGGAAAATTACAATTGGGAATTGTTGTTTTAATAAATTGAAGAAATTAGCCTTAAAAAAATGAAGAAATTTTTTAGATTCATTATAAAAAAAAGTTGAATAATTTTTTCCCCTATCAATTTTGCTTCAATTTTCTATTTATTATTTAGAAGATTCTGATTTGATCAACATAACTGTAACAAATTGTATTTATTTCTTATTAATTGTATTAGTCGTTATGAATTTTCTTTTTATTTGAATTTTAAAATATATCGAAAATATAGTTTTGTTACAGTCATGCTGGATGATTCTAAATCACTCCCACTCTCCATTAAGATATGAACGTAAATTTACTTATGATAATATATTTTAGGTTTGTGATAAAAAATTTGAATATGAAATAACATTATCGAGAGAATATGAAGATTATAAAGTAAAATCAAATACAGCATCAATAATTTTTACTCCTATACCATGGAAAATTATATAATTTGAGAAAAATTGTGACTCATAATAGGAGTTTATGGCAAAGCATCTCTCATTTATGAATTAACTCATCCCATGATCCAACCGCCAAGAAAATTTGCTAAATACTCTGCCATATCAAATTTATTTACAAATTGCAACTATCGTACACCAATGCCAACAAATACAGTAAATCGCTTCAACAGTTTCGCTGTCTTTCCCTACAGTGTGTATACGAGCTCATATTGGAGATAGAGATGCTGTGTAATGCCCATTGCAGCACTTGAGGCCCTTGATCCATGATGATCGCAACTCGGAAGCAACTTCAGCTGCGATACCTAGGGGGCCGTAGGTTCCATTAGATTCTCCGTCATCTTGAAGATCGGCCTTTTGGTCAAATGCATCAAGAGCAACATTCAAACCGAGGGTGTTTGGTTCCACAGTAAAGCTGCAGGAAACAACAAAAGAACAGCAAATGCTGATTGAGAAAAGTGGGCATCAAATGATCAGCGTGAATTCAGTAGTATATGCATGAGCAATAAGCAACTTTGGGAAATGAAATTCACAACCTAAGTGAAATAAAGCAACAAAACATACCATGTGGTTTGAAGTTTCATCTGGGATAGAAGAGCATTACCTTGCCTCCAAGCTTCTACCCTCGGAACCAATGGCTGCACATATGGATGCCATTGCCCATGGTGTAATAAACGGATCTTTTATTTCAATGATATAGCAGACGCCAGTTGATGAATCAATATTAGTTGTATCATCCTGCAATTTAGGACCATCAAACTTTGAAGCGAGATAATCGATCCTCTTGATCTCCTTGCACGTCACCTGCAAGGCACAATTTAGGACTTGATTTCATCAATTCAAAAGCCTTAACAGCATAACATAATAATCCTGTTTGATTGACTACCGTCATTTACATATTTTTCAGAACCCGGCTATGGCTTAGCATGCTATCCCAACTGGTGAAATAACTTTTAGAAAGGCACCTATAGACCTCCTGTAGGTTTGTGGTGCGGCTATAAATTGATGCCTAGGCTCACATATCTTTCCATTCGGAATCGAGAATAACCAGAAAGTAAATACTAATGGTCAGCAAAGCACGATTCTTTATCTGTTATCTTCTCCTTAACAAAGCAGGAGATACAATCAGCTCATTTTCAGTTGGCAAACAGCACTAGAAATCGACCAAGGGCAACATCGAGGTGCAATCACTGGGAAAAAAAATACCACTTGGAGTATATAAAATTTTGAACTCACCTCAGGCGCAGAAAGAGCGGCATTCCTAAATGGAAGTGGTGCACACAGGACAGGTACATCAGTAACTGCCAATGCCGGAAGGAAGAATCTGGAAGAAAGAGCATAGATCAGATTACAAAAAATTATCAAAAATTGGAAAAATCGCTAAGATCTCTCGCCAGGGTGACAGAGAACTTACTTATAATTTAACAAAAAATCAAAAAGTCCATGAGTGTGATGATTTGCCACAAAGGCTAGGAGCGATTGCGGACTATTATCCACAGCAGCCATTATATTCTGCCGTTTAGTCTGCATAATTTGTCAATAGAGAACGTCATCAGTATTGAAATTCCCGTCAAATTATTGTCCTAATAGGATTTTGGATATGAATCATTGATACTATCTCAATAATTTTGCAGTCTACATTATTTGATGACCAGTAAGGGATAAAATAATATGAAAATTTTGAAACTTCTAAATCACATTAAGACTGAATAACATCACACCTGTCCTAAATTTTTCTTTTCTATTTCTGAGAGCTCAACCAGGTCTTCTCTAGTTGTCTGCTCCACTTCAGATATGCAAAGAGGCATTGAAAAACAAACATCCTTTTACCGGAAAAGGGAAAAACCGATTAGACAATTGTCAACAGCACAAGAACATAAGTAAATAGAATTAAATCACTGTCAGTCGAGAAGGAGCACATACTTGTTCCTTTAACAATGACCTGAGACTTCTAGTTGACTGAGATATATAAGCATTGCATTTTCTTTTTGTTTTCCCACCAGCTCCGATGACAGTGAACATCACAACAAACTGTGAAGTGCAAACTGATAGAGATTACCAGTAGAAAAGTCATATTAGGATGGATTTTTCACCAAGATTGCAGCTAAAGAGACAAAAATGAGGTACAAAAATAAAGACAAGCAAATCACGCAGCTGAAGAAACAGAAAACAGATTTAAATAGTGGATTATCATCTTCACTAATATAGACGTGTTAATCGAAGACTAAAGAGCCAGTCTTGAATATTGTGCCAAGGAGCAATAACTAAATTGTCATGATACTAATTAGCACATAGCGAGAACTAAATTAAAAATGCATCCAAGATGATTTGATGAAGATTGATAATTCGATATTCCTATTTCCACCAAGGGGGAGAGAGTATAAGCAGAAAAAAGATCCTTGTAGCCTTGTTTCATCCAAGTGCATTACGTACAACAGGAGGCAAATTTGTTGCCCTATTAGCCCATGGAATATACATGCACTAATTTCGTACACTAAGTTTAAATTACTGAAATTTTTTTCATTGCAGGGGTCATGAATAATTTTCCTGAGGGAATCAAGCCTTGATAACTACATGCATGCTGCCCTGTCTTTGCTAGCAATGTTGTATGCATTTGAAGAATCAAAATGAACTTGTATGCCTACATATTTTATCAGTTAAGAAGGTCCGAGTTGTCATGCATGAACTCGTCGAAAGAGGGGAAGCATCTATTACCATAGAAAATGTCGCAAGCACCCTGTCTTAGCTTATAATATAAATTCCGGAACGACTCCTCCCAATCTTGGTGGCGTTTCCTCAAAAAATCTGTCTCTGCTGAGAATGTAGAAATATATTTATTCATGAGATCACCAGAGAAATAAACATAAACGTCCAACTTCAGTTCAGGATTCCATTTAGTGAAAAAAGGGAGCTTTTATACAAAACTTGAAAGATGCATTTAAGATATGAATGTGGCATAAGGATTCAAAGGGCTTACAAACCTCCCCCCTTGGCGCTACTTAGAAATGCTATTACCGAAGATGGCAATGAAGTTTGAGGATAAATCCACGAAGACAATTTATCACGATAATCTACAGCAGCAAGCAAAGGATTGGACACACCACTAGTGTCATGATCATTGGAAAATTTTGTTGGCAATGGAGCCATGCTACTGTAAGTACTGGACATGAGCAATCTGTGGAACCTGCAAAAATAATACGAAAGAATGACCCCATTCACCCTGCATTAGCACACCAGTGGTGATGATGTTACCGCAGATTGGCAGTACTAATACAGAATAAACTGGTTCTTGGTAACAACAAGTTTATGCTAAAAAAAACTCACCAACTCACAGGTGAAGACGACGCTATTCGCATGGCTGTTTTCAGAGTGAGGTCAAGAGGAACTTTTCTTCGAGAGACATGCAACTCCGAATAGGTAGCACCAGGAAATCTTGATCTTGATTCATCACGTTTTCCAAATGAATTAAATGGCAAGCCAGAGTCAGAAGGCCCACGACAAGCAAAACTATTCCAAGCCTTTTGCTACAACCAAAAGAATAGAATAGACAGCCATTATAAACTGACAAGATTCATCAGATCCAGGAAGTGCACAATACCCTATACGGCTATACCACATCAACATCTATTGAACTTGTCTTCTGGTCACTTTTACCAAGTACGAGTTCCGTGACACTAAGAAACCCCTTTTCGCTGCAATTCGTAATCGTACGACATTGTTGTGATGCTGAATCTTCCTCATCGGAAGTTGAAGCTGCTAAATCAGCACGACTGCAAACAGGAAACTAAGCGCAATCATCACTGAAAACAGAATAAGTACACTCAGACACTCATGTAAGGAAGAAAAGAATCTCACCTGCTAAGTCCCTGACGGAACACCTGACTTGGATTTGAGGGTAAAAAGGAACCCTTACTTTTCTCATTTTCCAACGAATTAGCCTATATTAAAAGAGGTACGAATTTATTGGCCAAAATCCACTTGAGAACTTGCAATTTATAAACAAGCAAGATGGTAGATCCGAAAAGGACTAAATTCCCTATTCACCTTATGATGCAATTTCTCCAAAAGCGATTTCATCGTGCTGCTCGGCTTTCTATTCTGAAACACTTCATCCAATCGCCTGTTCTTCACAGTATCCAGTTTACTCAACTCGGAATCAACCACCACCCTCGAGCATCTACGAAAAACAAACCCAAAGCACAACCTTACCGTTCTTTGCTTCACAAATCTCAACAAAACACACAAAACCCCAAAAATTAAACAATTTTTCGGCCTCACTTTAAAATCGCTGGAGGAGATTGATCCAACAGCTCCACAGCATTATTATTCCTCCTCCTCAACTGCTTCCCCTATCATGGGACACGAAGTCAAGAAATCTCTCCATCATTTCATTCACAATACGAACGCAAATCAAAATCATTTCAACTCACCCTCGAAACAGAAGTGGAATTCCTCTTCGTCTTCGAACCGGCTCCGCCTGGATTTGAAAAATAGATCGGAGCGGCAGCGACCTCGGTCATTCTACACCACAGGAACGAGATTTTGAGTACCTAACAATCGATGTTCTGCTGTGATGATGTCAAGATCGATGATTGATACTCGAAGAAGAGAGGTTAAAGAGATTTGGATAATGCAATTCGCTTACTGGTCGGAGTCGATCGGATCCAAGAAGATTGATGCGGCCTCGTCGATTTTTGGGTTTTGAAGTTTTTCAACTGTTCCAATTTTCCCTCTTTCTTTCCATCTCGATTCAAAAAACCACTGTACGACTTGCTACTTTCACATAATGATAATTAAACTTATTGACTTTATTGTACTAGATATAAAACAAATTGTCTGATGAAAAGTGCATTCATATCAGAATTTTCTAAATAGAGATCACGTAAAAATAAAAAAGATAAAATATATGAATGAAAAAAAATAGTGATGTGACGTTGAAAAGGTGTGTTGGAATGCGTAAAAAATTATAAAATGATGAATAAAAAATTGTAAATTTATAAAAATAGAATAATATTATATTTTTGTAAGTTAAAATAGGATACAATAAAATATACTCCCTCCGTCCAACAATAATAGAAACATCTCTCTAAATTCCTCCGTCCGAAAAAAAGTTACTCCCTTCGTCCTACAATAAATGCAATAAATCATCTTTTACATTATTCAGTGTGCATTTTGAGAAATTTCGTTATACAGCTTAACAACGTAAAAAAAATTATGTCACCTACCCAAGTATGAAGTACATAATTTAAACTATCATTAATCTTTTACGATAACTTTACGAAAAAGATATTTGATCGTCCTACGACGCAACTCAAAGTTTGTCTCGACAAATCACTCGCTCAAACTGACCCGACATAACATTTTAGGAGAGAGTTGAACTTAGTATATTTTAATTAGTATTTTGTGGTTTTTAATGATGGGGGAGGATTTTATGTGAGAGGATGAAAGAGAATGAAGAAAGAGATAGCGAAACCTAGTGGGTATTATGATTATATTAAAATAAAATCATTTTCAAACAAGAAAATAAAGTAACTATTGTAAGATTTTTTAGAAATACTAAAATAATAAGTGTTATAAAAAATTATGAAATGGATGAAGTTTTATTTACTAATTTATATGGGACGGAGAAAATATTATTGTCCGAGATTTTCCTACTCATGATCTATGTACTATTTAATAATGCTATTTAAATTGTGAAAATCAAAACAGTAATAAAAAATGTTCAACAACAATAATAAAATTATATGAAATATAAGTGTTTGTTTCTATTTTTTTCATACTGATAAAATAGAAGCAAAAAAAAAAAAAAAAAGAGGGGGAGGTTCCCGTTTGGTTTTTACATTTATTTGAATATAGTATTCACGATTTTTTTCCAAAAAACACTTTAGTTTGTAAACTGTTCTTGTTGTTTTGTTGCTATTTTTTATCTTCATCACTCATTTTGATTTTTATAATTTTGATTAGCATTATCCAACAACCTTTTAATAACTGATGCATTTTAATGAGTTAAGTATAAAATCGTTGATATTTTAATGCGACTGATGAGGACTCATAGAAAACCTGTGACTGAAACAAAATTGACAAAGCTATGATACTATGTACATGTCAGTTAGATTTAAAATGATTCTGAAGAACATGATGGAGAATTGGGTGTCGTGGCATAGACCGAGAATTGCAGTTGCAACATAAATGGTTCCTTTGAGATATGAAGCAAAGAAAAGGTATGTGACATTGTGAAGAGGGGAAGGAGGGATGAATTCTTGAGGTGGGAGATGACGGTTGTTGAAACACGAAGAGGAGTTGCAATGATGAGTTCTTGAGAATAGAGACGATTGTTGTTGCTGTTCTTAAGAAGTGAGAGGGGTCTATGTTCTGTTGAGGAGCGAGAAGGGTTTATATATATATTATTTATAATTGCCAGAAAATAAAGTAAGTGTTATAAAAAATAATGAAATAGATAGAGCAATATATAACAATTTATGTGGGACAAAGAAAATACTATTATCTGAGTTTTCCTTACTCATGACCTATGTATTGTTTAATAATGCTATTTAAATCGTGAAAATCAAAACCGTAGTAAAAAATATTCAGCAACAATAATAAACTCGTATGAAATAGGAGTGTTTCTTTCTATTTTGTTCGAACCGATGAAATAGAAGCAGAAAAAAAAGGAGGGGGAGGGTTCTGTTTGTTTTTTAGATTTATTTGAATATACTATTCACGATTTTTTTTTTTTCAAGAAATCACTTTACTTTGTAAACTGTTATTGTTGTTTTGTTGCTATTTTTAATATTTATCACCCATTTGATTAGCATTTTCCATCAACCTTTTTAATAACCAATGCATTTTAATGAGTAAAATATAGAATCGTTGGTATTTTCAATGCGATTGATGAGGATTCATAGAAAATCTATGACTTGAACAAATTTGACAGAGCTATGATGTTATATACACGTCAATTAGATTTAAAGTGATTCCGAAAAACATGATGGAGAATTGGGTGCTGTGGCATAGACTGAGCATTGCGGTTGCAACATAAATGGTTTCTTTGAGATCGAAGCGAAAAGAAGGTATGTGACATCATGATTACTTGAGTGCAAGTCAACGATATGGTTTGTGATAGCGTCTTCGATATGAAATTAGAGGTTCAATATAAAAGAATTAAAAACAGATCGTATTTTTTTCGAGGATAACTTCAACATTATGCAACGATATGGATCAAGAGCAACCACAGAGATAGGCAAAAGAATCATCGCATCATGTACCTTTAGAGCAATCCCAATCTGTGCTAGGTTATTAAGCACGGCCACCCTTGACCCAACCCCAACAAAGTAGACAAAGAACAGAAACCAAAAGTCACCCTCGGGCCGTACTGTAACATAACAGGTAATGATAGTTTTACTAATAATTTTAGATTAAAAGGTTGTCAACGAACTTCGCTGTATATTGATATGATCGGAATAGGTTCTCGCTCCGTAAATAAAACATTATGGAGAATTGGGTGTCGTGGCATAGATCGAGCATTGCAGTTGCAACATAAATGGTTCCTTTGAGATCGGAAGCGAAAAGAAGGTATGTGACATCATGATTACTTGAGTGCAAGTCAACCATATGGTTTATGGTAGTGTCTTCGATCTGAAATTAGAGATTTGATACAGGTGAATGAAAATACTGATCTTTTTTTTTCCCGAGGATAACTTTAACATTGTGCAACGATATAGTAACTGATCTTACAAAATACTCGGAAATAGTACCTCCGCCGAGCCTCCTAACAAAGTTGAAGAAGGCGAAGATAGACAAAAGAATCATCGCATCATGTACTCCAGAGCAATCCAATCTGTGCTAGGTTATTAAGCACGGCCACCCTTGACCAACCCCAACAAAGTAGACAAAGAATAGAAGCCAAAAGTCAGCCTCGGGCCTTACTGTAACATAACAGGTAATGATAGTTTTAGTAATAATTTCAGATTAAAAGATTGTCAAACTTCGTTGTATATTGATACGATCGGAATAGGTTCTCGCCCCGTCCCGTCCCATAGTAAATAAAACATTCGGTATTTGAAACCGAGGCAACAGCGACCTTCGTATCATCATCACCTGAGCCGAAACTTCACTAGAATGGCTCTCCCAAGATCCTGAATACATCCCATTTGCCAAAACCCTAACCCTAACTCCAGTTACCCGTCCTCAATTACCATCCCTTTAATAAGAGTAATTGACGGATTTGAACTGAGTTTTTGATTCGATTTGAGGAGTTCCCAGATGAGATGCCGAGGGATTCGACGAGGGAGGCTGAAAGGAGGGGACACAGAAAGTGGGGTTGTATGTGATGGCGGATACGAATTACTTACGGGGGTTGTTGTTGGTCCTGAGAGTGCTGCATTAACAAATGTTGTTATATGATGGCATTGAATGTTGGGAATATGAGGCAGCGGACTCAATTCCCCACTTGTAAGAATCTGATAGTAGCAACTCTATAAATATATAGTAGAAAAGTAATGACACGAACACCAAGATTTTTAACGTGGAAAACCCCTCAAATCAAGGGTAAAAACCACGGGTCGTCAAGACCAATGAATCAGCTCCACTATGATCAAATCCAAGTACAAAACGTACACAATCATGTGCACATAAACGTGCAAACAACCAGGCGAAACAACAAAGCAAAACAAGCTTGCAAATACAAAACAAGAACATAAACAACCTCAAAACCCTGAGGCACTTGTCAAGGCAATATCTCATGCCTCCGATGTTGTCTTGTCGATCCAACGGTTCAGAATGAAGATCTGGATGTCTAGAACATGTTGACAAACTTTCAGCCGGATCCAACGGTGAACAAATCAGAAAACATCGTTTTAAGGTGGTTGTGTTTTGTGTGGAGACTCTTCTCGTACTCTTATACGAATACCATATACGACTTGACTACGAATATGTATTTATACTGATTTCTTCACCTCCTCATGTAACCGCCTTTGAATTTTCTTCTTGGGCTTGGGCTTCCTCCATTGGGCTTGGGCTTGGACTTCACATAGGAGTGAACAACCATCAAAACTCAACATATCTCCCACTCACGACTATGTGGAGGTAACCGTCAAACCGGCGATCATACGACAGTCTTCAAATTTCCATCTTGGTAGTGCTTCAGTAAACATATCAGTACCATTCTCATCAGTATGAACTTTTACCAATTCCAACTGTTTAGCATCCAAAACATCCCGTATGTAATGATACCTGACATCTATATGTTTGGATCTAAAGTGAAAAGTTGGGTTCTTACCAAGATGAATTGCACTTTGACTGTCACAAAATAACAGATACTTCTTCTAAACAAAACCAAAGCTCTCGCAAGAATTTCTTCATCCATAGCAATTCCTTGCATGCTTCGGTAATAGCAATGAACTCTGCCTCAGTTGTAGACAATGCTACACATTTCTGCAACTTAGATTGCCAAGACACAGCTCCCCCTGCAAACTTAATCAAGTAACCTGAAGTGGACTTTCTGGAATCAATATCTCCAGCCATATCTGAGTCACTATACCCCACAAGAGTAGGTTCATCACCTCCAAGACCAAGCTTCCAGCTAGTAGTACCACATAGATACCTCAAAATCCATTTCACAGCATTCCCATGCTCTTTACCTGGGTTTGACAGCAATTTACTGACTGTACCAACGGCATGTGCTATATCTGGTCTTGTACATACCATTGCATACATCAAACTACCCACTGCAGATGCATATGGAATCCTTTCCATATCTAGCTTTTCAGCTTCATTGGAAGGACTCTATTTAGCACTCAGTTTAAAATGTGCAGCAAAGAGGAGTACTTACAGCTTTAGCATTTTCCATCCGGAATCTCTACAATACTCTTTCAATGTAATGCTTTTGAGACAACCAAAGCTTCTTCTCCTTTCTATCACGCACGATTCTTATGCCAAGAATCTGCTTAGCAAGCCCCATGTCTTTCATGGCAAATGACTCGCCCAATTGCTTCTTTAACCTGTTAATTCTGGAAATATCTTTCCCAACAATAAGCATGTCATCAACATACAATAACAGGATAATGAAATTACCATCAGAAAACTTGTTTACAAAGACACAGTGATCAGAAGTAGTCTTCCTATAGCCTTGCCCACATATAACTGACTCAAACTTCTTATACCACTGTCTCGGAGCTTGCTTCAAGCCATATAACCTCTTCTTCAACTTACACACATAGTCTTCTTTGCTTTTAACCCGAAAACCATCAGGTTGTTCCATGTAAATCTCTTCCTCCAAATCACCATGGAGAAATGCAGTTTTCACATCCATTTGCTCCACCTCTAAATCAAGAGTAGCAGCCAAACTGAACACAGTTCTAATGGATGACATTCTCATCACTGGCGAGAAAATTTCATTGAAATCAACACCCTTCCTTTGATTGAAGCCTTTCACCACCAATCTAGTTTTGTACCTTGGAGCTGTAGAATCACTTTCATATTTCACCCTGTAAATCCACCTGTTTTTCAAAGCCTTTTTGCCCTTGGGCAACTTCACTAAATCAAAAGTGTGATTATCATGCAAAGATTTCATTTCATCTTTCATTGCATCCTGCCACTTTTGTTTTTCTTCACTATCCAAGGCTTCTTTAAAACATTCAGGTTTTCCCCCATCAGTCAAGGTCACGTACTCATCAGAAGGATACCTTATAGAAGGTTGCTTCTGCCTAATGGACCTCCTGGGTTGAACCTGAGGTGGTTCTGGTGCTTCATCATGACTCTCATCCTGTGGCAGCTCAAGTTGCTCTTCAATATCATTTATCGGAACATCAAGATCCTCTCCAAGTTGTTGATCATCAACATAATCATGTTGCACAGCATGCTGAACATTACCTTCAGCAGTATCTAGATCGTGAACAGGCAACCGCACTGGACTAACATCAGTAAGATCATTGTTTTTCATGGGTGCAGTCTTCTCCAGCTTGTCAATGTCATCAATGGTTTTGATCTTCCATGAACACAACATCACGGCTTCTAATCATCTTCTTTTCAATAGGATCATATAACCGATATCCAAGTTCATCCTGACCATAACCAAGAAAGATGCACTGCTTCGTCTTCATATCCAACTTGGATCTTTCGTCATTTGGAACATGAACAAAGGCCTTACAGCCAAACACCCGCAAGTGATCATAGGAGACATTCTTGCCATACCAAGTCTTGTCCGGCACTTCACTTGATGCGTCCGTATCCACAGCATTCACACTGTCTCTAGAAACCAAAGCTTTTGTGCAATACAGTTTAGCCATTTTCTCCCCTCTAGCCACAGCCAAATTACCTTTAGTGAGCTTCCATTTTCCAGAACCAAAATGGTTATCATAACCACTGTCATCAAGCATCTGAACAGAAATCAAATTGAAGCGAACATCCGGAGCATGTTTAACTCCTCTGAGTAGTAGCTTCATTCCCATGTTGGTTTGTAGACAAAACTCACCAACACCGATCACCTTAGACGCACCATCATTACCCATCTTTAGAGAACCAAAATCACCTGACGAGTAAGATGTGAAGAACTCCTTCCTAGGTGTAACGTGCAGTGTAGCACCACTGTCTATTATCCATGTGCTTTCATCTGATACAAGATTAACTGAATCATAATCATGAAGAATGACAAGATCGTTATTACTGATAGCAGCAGTCACACGATCACCATCATCTTGACCATTTCCTTTCTGCTTCCCTTTCTTATCTCTGTTCTCCTTTTTCAAAAGGAAACAATTCTTCTTAATGTGTCCCATTTTGTGACAATGATGACACTCCACATTCTTGTATCTTCCCTTGGATTTGCTCCTGCTATTTTCTCTGCTACCCTTCGAATCCCTTTTCTCAGTTCTCCCCCTGTTTTCAGTAACAAGCACCTCAGACTGAGAGGAAAAACCATGTACCTTCCTTTTCATCTCTTCATTAAGAGCAGCACTCTTTGCCATCTGCAAAGAGACAATACCATCGGGAGCAGAATTCGTAATAGAGTCCCGAAATACCTCCCAAGCCTCGGGTAGAGTATTCAGCAACCACAATCCCAATACCTCATCATCAAATTTGATGCCCATTCTTGACAGTTGATCCAGAAGCCTTGAAATTCATTCAAGTGATCCAAAATGGAAGTCCCTTCCTTGTATCTCAAGTTCATCAGAGAGTTCAACAAATACAATTTATTGTTCCCTGTCTTAGAGGCATACAAGGACTCAATTTTCTCCCATAGACTTTTTGCATTAGTCTCATTAGCAATGTGGTTATAAACACTATCATCTACCCATTGCCTAATAAAACCACAAACCTGTTGATGTGCGAATTCCCACTCCTCATCAGGCTTAGAATCCGGCTTCCTAGTAGCAAACATAGGAAGATGCATATTTCTCACAAATAGCAGGTCCTTCATCTTTCTCTTCCACATATGATAATTAGTGCCATTTAAGGATGTCATCCTATTTGTATTTGCCTCCATTATTCTAGCAAGTCAAATAACTCGGACAACCTTTGAGCTCTGATACCAATTGTTGGGAATATGAGGCAACGGACTCAATTCCCCACTTGCAAGAACCTGATAGGAGCAACTCAACAAATATATAGTAGAAAAGTAATGACACGAACACCAAGATTTTTAACGTGGAAAACCCCTCAAATCAAGGGTAAAAACCACGGGTCGTCAAGACCAATGAACCGGCTCCACTATGATCAAATCCAAGTACAAAACGTACACAATCATGTGCACATAAACGTGCAAACAACCAGCCGAAACAGCAAAGCAAAACAAGCTTGCAAATACAAAACAAGAACATAAACAACCTCAAAAA
>LIEC01010726.1:0-14124 GCA_001925005.1 Drosera capensis
AACTCTAATGACTTGAAAACGTAAGAAACTATGAAAAGACCCTTTGAATGCGCTTAAAACACTCAAAAACACTTCAAAAGGCTAAAAACAACATAAAAACATTGAAAAGACCCTTGAAATGAGCTTAAAACACTCAAAACCCCATGAAAATGACTAAAAACAACATAAAAACAACTCTAGTGACTTCAAACCGTAAGAAACAATGAAAAGTCCCTTTGAATGAGCTTGAAACACTTAAAAATACTTCAGAAGGCTAAAAAACAACATAAAAACCATGAAAAGACCCTTGAAATGAGCTTAGCACACTAGAAACCCTTGAAAAGGCTAAAAACAACTCTAATTACTTGCAAAACGTATGAAACTATGAAAAGGCCCTCGAAATGGGCTTAAAACACTTAAAAACACTTCAAAAGGCTAAAAAACAACATAAAAACTATGAAAAAAACACTTGAAATGAGCTTACAAGACTCAAAACCCCTTCAGAAGGATAGAAACAACATGAAAACAACTCTAATGACTTGAAAACATAAGAAACTATGAAGAGGCCCTTGAAATGATTTTAAAACACTCAAAACTCCTTGAAAAGGATAAAAGCAACATAACAAAACTCTAATGATTTGAAAACATAAGAAACTATGAAAAGGCACTTAAAATGAGCTTAAAACACTCAAAAACATTTCAAAAGGCTAAAAACAACATAAAAACAACTCTAAGGACTTGGAAACGTAAGAAACTATGAAAAAGCCCTTGAAATGAGCATAAAACAATTAAAAATACTTCAGAAGGCTAAAAAACAACATAAAACCCATGAAAACACCCTTGAAATGGGCTTGAAACACTTAAAAATACTTCAGAAGGCTAAAAAACAACATAAAAACTATGAAAAAAACACTTGAAATGAGCTTTAAACACTCAAAACCCCTTGAAATGGCTAAAAACAATTTAAAAACAACTCTAATGACTTGAAAACATAAGAAACTATGAAACAGCCCTTGAAATGAGCTTAAAACACTTAAAAACACTTGAAATGAGCCTAAAACACTCAAAACCCCTTGAAAAAGCTATACACAACAAAAAAAACAACTCTAATGACTTGAAAACGTATTAAACTATGGAAGGATCCTTTGAATGAGCTTTAAACACTCAAAAACACTTCTAAAGGCTAAAAACAACACAAAAACAACTATGAAAAGACCCTATAAATGAGCTTAAAACACTGAAAACCACTTAAAAAAGCCAAAAACAACATAAAAACAACTCTAATGACTTTAAAAAGTAAGAAACTATGAAACAACCCTTTGAATGAGCTTAAAACACTCAAAAACACTTCAAAAGGCTAAAAACAACATAAAAACTATAAAAAGACCCTTGAAACGAGCTTAAAACAATCGAAGCTCCTTGAAAAAACTAAAAACAACATAAAAACAACTCTAATGACTTGAAAACGTAAGAAACTATGAAAAGACCCTTTCAATGCGCTTAAAACACTCAAACACTTCAGAAGGCTAAAAAATCATAAAAACTATGAAAGGACCCTTTGAACGAGTTTAAAACACTCAAAGCCCCTTGAATAGGCTAGAAACAACATAAAAACAACTCTAATGACTTCAAACCGTAAGAAACTATGAAAAGTCCCTTTGAATGAGCTTAAAACGCTCAAAATCACTTCAAAAAGGCTAAAAACAATATAAAAACTATGAAATGACCCTTGAAATAAGCTTAAAACACTCATAAACACTTCAAAAGGCTAAAAACGACATAAAACTACAAAAAGACCCTTGAAATGAGCTTAAAACACTCAAAACCCCTTAAAAAGGATAGAAATAACATAAAAACAACTCTAATGACTTTAAAGCGTAAGAAACTATGAGAGGACGTTTGAAATGAGCTTTAAACGCTAAACAACACTTCAAAAGACAAAAAACAACATAAAAACTATGAAAAGCCCCTTTAAATGTGCTTAAAATACTCAAAATCCCTTGAAAAGGGAGGAAACAATTTAAATACAATCTAATGACTTTAAACCGTAAGAAACTATGAAAAGACCCTTTGAATGACCTTTAAACACTCAAAAACACTTCAAAAAGCTAAAAACAACATAAAAACTATGAAAAGACCATTTACACGAGCTTAAAACACTCAAAGCCCCTTGAAAAGGCTAGAAACAACATAAAAACAACTCTAATAACTTGAAAACGTAAGAAACTATGAACAGATCCTTTGAATGAGCTTTAAACACTCAAAAACACTTCTAAAGGATAAAAACAAAATAAAAACAATGAAAAGACCCATTAAATGAGCTTAAAACACTCAAAACCACTTGAAAAAGCTAAAAACAGCATAAAAACAATCTAATGACTTTAAAACGTAAGAAACTATGAAAAGACCCTTTGAATGAGCTTAAAACACTCAAAAACACATCAAACGGCTAAAAACAACATAAAAACTACGAAAAGACCCTTTAAACGAGCTTAAAACACTCAAAGCCCCATGAAATGGCTAGAAAAAACGTAAAAACAACTCTAATCACTTGAAAACGTAAGAAACTATGGAAAGATCCTTTGAATGAGCTTTAAACAATAAAAAACACTTCAAAAGGCTAAAAATAACACAAAATATATGAAAAGACCCTTTAAATGAGCTTAAAACACTCAAAACTCCTTCAAAACGCTAAAAACAACTCTAATTACTTGCAAAACGTAAGAAACTATGAAAACGCCCTTGAAATGAGCTTAAAACACTTAAAAACACTTCAAAAGGCAAAAAAACAACGTAAAAACTATGAAAAAAACACTTGAAATGAGCCTAAAACACTCAAAACCCATGAAAAGGATAAACACAACATAAAAAAAAACTCTAATGACTTGAAAACGTAAGAAACTATGGAAAGATCCTTTGAATGAGCTTTAAACACTCAAAAACACTTCTAAAGGCTAAAAACAACACAAAACCTATGAAAAGACCGTTTAAACGAGCTTAAAACGTAAGAAACTATAAAAAGACCCTTTGAATGAGCTTAAAACACTCAAAAACACTTCAAAAAGCTAAAAACAACATGAAAACTATGAAAAGACCCTTTAAACGAGCTTAAAACACTCAAAGCCCCATGAAAAGGCTAGAAACAACTTAAAAGCAACTCTAATGACTTGAAAACGTAAGAAACTATGGAAAGATCCTTGGAATGAGCTTTAAACACCCAAAAACACTTCTAAAGGCTAAAAACAACACAAAAACTATGAAAAGACCCTTTAAATGAGCTTAAAACACTCAAAACCACTTGAAAAAGCCAAAAAAAACATAAAAACAACTCTAATGACTTCAAACCGTAAGAAATTATGAAAAGTCCATATGAATGAGCTTAAAACACTCAAAAACACTTCAAAAGGCTAAAAACAACATAAAAACTATGAAATGACAGTTGAAATGAGCTTAAAACACTCAAAACCCCTTGAAAAAGCTAAAAACAACATAAAAACAACTCTAATGACTTGAAAACGTAAGAAACTTGAAAATACCCTTTGAATACGCTTAAAACACTCAAAAATACTTCAAAAAGCTAAAAACAACGTAAAAACTATGAAAAGACCCTTTAAACGAGCTTAAAACACTCAAAGCCCCTTGAAAAAGCTAGAAACAACATAAAAACAACTCGAATGACTTCAAACCGTAAGAAACTATGAAAAGTCCCTTTGAATGAGCTTAAAACGCTCAAAATCACTTCAAAAAGGCTAAAAACAATATAAAAACTATGAAAAGACCCTTGAAACGAGCATAAAACACTCAAAGCCCCTTGAAAAAACTAAAAGCAACACAAAAACAACTCTAATGACTTGAAAATGTAAGAAACTATGAAAAGACTCTTTGAATGCGCTTAAAACACTCAAAAACACTTCAAAAGGCTAAAACAATCATAAAAACTATGAAAAGACCCTTTAAACGAGTTTAAAACACTCAAACCCCCTTGAATAGGCTAGAAAAACCATAAAAACAACTCTAATGGCTTCAAACCGTAAGAAACTATGAAAAGTCCCTTTGAATGAGCTTAAAACTCTCAAACACATTTCAAAAGGCTAAAAACAACATAAAAACTATGAAAAGACCCTTGAAATAAGCTTAAAACACTCATGAACACTTCAAAAGGCTAAAAACAACATAAAACTACAAAAAGACCCTTGAAATGAGCGTAAAACACTCAAAACCCCTTAAGAAGGATAGAAACAACATAAAAACAACTCTAATGACTTTAAAACGTAAGAAACTATGAAAAGACGTTTGAAATGAGCTTTAAACGCTCAAAAACACTTCAAAACTCTAAAAACAACATAAAAACTTTGAAAAGACCCCTTGATATGAGCTTACAAGACTCAAAACCTCTTGAAAAGGCTAAACAAAACATAGAAACCATGAAAAGACCCTTTAAATGAGCTTAGAACACTCAAAAACACTTCAAAAGGCTAAATACAACATAAAAACTATGAAAATACCCTTGAAATGAGCTTAAAACACTCAAAAATAATACAAAAGGCTAAAAAACAACATAAAACTAAAAAGCCCCTTGAAATGAGCTTAAAACACTCAAAACCCCTTGAAAAGGCTAAAAGCAACATAAAAAAACTCTAATGACTTGAAATCATAAGACAACTATGAAAAGGCCCTTTCGATGAGCTCAAAACACTCAAAAGCACTTCAAAAGTCTAAAAACAACATAAAAACTATGAAAGGACCCTTTAAATGAGCTTAAACCACTCAAAACCCCTTGAAAAGGCTAAAAACAATTTAAAAACACTTTCGAAAGCTAAAAACCACATAAAAACTATGAAAAGGCTCTTGAAATGAGCTTAAAACGCTCAAAACTAATTGAAAAAGCTAAAAACAACATAAAAACAACTATAATTACTTGAAAACATAAGAAACTATGAAAAAGCCCTTGAAATTAGTTTAAAACACTAAAAAACACTTCAGAAGTATAAAAAACAACATAAAAACCATGAAAAGACGCTTGGAATGAGCTTAAAACACTCAAAACTCCTTGAAAAGGCTAAAAACAACATAAAAACAACTCTATTGACTTGAAAACATAAGAAACTATTAAATGACCCCTTTAAATGAGCCTAAAACACTTCAAAAAGCTAAAAAAACAACATAAAAACTATGAAAAAACCCTTGAAATGAGCTTAGCACACTCAAAACCCCTTCAAAAGGCTAAAAACAACTCTAATTACTTGAAAATGTAAGAAACTATGAAAAGGCCCTTGAATTGAGCTTAAAAAACTTCAAAACACTTTAAAAGGCTAAGAAAACAACATAAAGACTATGAAAAAATAATTGAAATGAGCTTAAAACACTCAAGACCCCTTGAAAAAGATAAAAGCAACATAACAAACTCTAATGACATGAAAACATAACACAGCTATGAAAATGCCCTTTAAATGCGCTTAAAACACTCAAAAAAAACTTCAACAGCCTAAAAACAACATAAAAACTATGAAAAGACCCATGAAATGAGGTTACAAGACTCAAAACCCCTTCAAAAGGCTAAAAACAACTCTAATTACTTGAAAACGTAAGAAACTATGAAATGGCTCTTGAAATGAGCTTAAAACACTGAAAAACACTTCAAAAGGCTAAAAAACAACATAAAAACTATGAAAAAAACACTTGAAATGAGCTTAAAACAATCAAAAACACTTCAAAACTCTAAAAACAACATAAAAACAATGAAAAGACCCTCGAAATGAGCTTAAACCACTCAAAACCCCTTTAAAAAGCTAAAAACAATTTAAAAACAACTCTAATGACTTGAAAACATAAGAAACTATGAAAAGACCCTTGAAATGAGCTTAAAACATAAAAAAAACACATCAGAAAGCTAAAAACAACATAAAAACTATGAAAAGACCCTTGAAATGAGCTTAAAACACTCAAAACTCAATGATAAAGCTAAAAACAACATAAAAACAACTCTAAGGACTTGAAAAAGTAAGAAACTATGAAAAAGCCCTTGAAATGAGTTTAAAACACTTAAAAACACACTTTAGAAGTCTAAAAAACAACATTAAAGTCATGAAAAGACCACCCATGAACTAAGCTTAAAACACTCAAAACCCCTTGAAAAAGCCAAAAACAACATAAAAACAACTCTATTGACTTGAAAACATAAAAAACTATGAAATGACCCTTTAAATGAGCCTAAAACACTTCAAAAAGCTAAAAAAACAACATAAAAACCATGAAAAGACGCTTTAAATGAGCTTAGCTCACTCAAAACACTTTCAAAAGGCTAAAAATGACTCTAATTACATGAAAACATAAGAAACAATGAAAAGGCCCTTGAATTGAGCTTATAACACTTAAAAACACTTCAAAAGGCTAAAAAAAACAACATAAAAACTATTTTTAAAACACTTGAAATGAGCTTAAAACACTTAAAACGCCTTGAAAAAGCTAAAAACAAAAAATTAAGAAACTATGAAATCACACTTTTGAATGAGTTTAGAACACTTAAAAACACTTTAAAAAACTAAAAAAAAAACATAAAAACTATGAAAAAGCCCTTGAAATGATCTTAAAACACTAAAAAACCCCTTCAAAAGGCTAACTAAGCCATATAAACAACTTTAATGACTTGAAAACATAAGAAACTATGTAAAGATCCTTTAAATGAGCTTAAAAAGCTCAAAAACACTTCAAAAGGCTAAAAAAAAAATAAAAGCATCTCTAATGAGTTGAAAACATAAGAAACTATGAAAAGACGCTTGAATTGAGCTTAAAACACTCAAAAACAAGGCCCATCAAACGCGTTTAAAACACTCAAAACCTCTACAAAAGGCAAAAAACAACATAAAAACAACTCTAATGACTTGAAAACATAAGAAACTATGAAAAGACGCTTGAAATAAGCTTAAAACGCTAAAAAACACTTCAAAACACTAAAACCAACATAAAAACAATGAATAGACCCTTGAAATAAGCTTAAAACACTCAAAACTCATTGAAAAATCTAAAAAAAACATAAAAACAACTCTAATGACTTGAAAAGGCAAGAAACTATGAAAAAACCCTTGAAATGAGCTTAAAACACTCAATACCCCTTGCAAAGGCTAAAAACAACATAAAAACAACTCTATTGACTTGAAAACAAAAGAAACAATGAAATGACCCTTTAAATGAGCCTAAAACACTTCAAAAAGCTAAACAAACAACATAAAAACTATGAAAAAACCCTTTAAATGAGCTTAGCACACTCAAAACCCCTTCAAAAGGCTAAAACACCTCTAATTATTTGAAAAGATAAGATAATATTAAAAAGCCCTTGAATTGAGCTTAAAACACTTAATAACACTTCAAAAAGCTAAAACAAAAACAACATAAAAACAATGAAAAAACACTTGAAATGAGATTAAAACACTTAAAACACTTGAAAGCGCCTTGTAAGGCTAAAAAGAACATAAAAACAACTCTAATGACTTGAAAAGTTAAGAAACTATGAAATCACCCTTTAAATGAGCTTAAAACACTTAAAAACACTTCAAAAAACTAAAAATAACGTAAAAACTATGAAAAGACCCTTGAAATGATCTTAAAACACTCAAAACCCCTTCAAACGGCTAAAAACAACATAATAACAACTCTAATGACTTGAAAACATAGGAAACTATGAAACGATCCTTTAAATGAGCTTCAAACTCTCAAAAAAGCTTCAAAAAGTTAAAAACAACACAAAAAATATAAAAAGACGCTTGGAAAGACCCTAAAACTCTAAAAACCCCTTCAAAAGGCTAAAAACAACATAAAATCAACTCTAATGACTTGAAAACATAAAAACTATGAAAAGACCCTTCAAATGAGTTTAAAACACTCAAAACACTTGAAAACGCTAAAACCAACATAAAAACTATGAAAAGACCCTTGAAATGAGCTTAAAACACTCAAACCCCTGGAAAAAGCTAAAAACAACATAAAAACAACTCTAATGACTTGAAAACATAACACAACTATGAAAAGGCCCTTGAAATGAGCTTAAACCACTCAAAAACACTACAACAGGATAAAAAAAACAACATAAAAACTATGAAAAGACCCTAGAAATGAGCTTAAAACACTAAAAACCTTGAAAAGGATAAAAGGAACATAACAAAACTCTAATGACTTGAAAACATAGCACAACTATGAAAAAGCCCTTTAAATGAGCTTAAAACAGTAAAAAACACTTCAAAAGGCTAAAAACAATATAAAAACTATGAAAAGACCATTTAAATGATCTTAAAACCCCTTGTAAAGGCTAAAAACAACATAAACACTATGAAAAGACCCTTGAAATGAGCTTACAAGACACAAAACCCCTTCAGACGGATAGAAACAACATAAAAACAACTTTAATGACTTGAAAACACAAGAAACTATGAAAAGGCCCTTGAAATGAGCTTAAAACACTAAAAAACGTTTTCAAATTCTAAAACCAACATAAAAACTATGAAAAGACACTTGAAATGAGCTTAAAACACTCAAAACCCCTTAAAAAAAGCTAAAAGCAACATAAAAAAACTCGAATGATTTGAAAACATAAGAAACTATGAAAAGACCCTTAAAATGAGCTTAAAACACTCAAAAACATTTCAAACGGCTAAAAAAAACATAAAAACCTTGAAAAGCCCTTGAAGTGAGCTGAAAACACTTAAAACCCCTTGAAAAACCTAAAAACAACATAAAAACAACTCTATTGACTTGAAAACATAAGAAACTATGAAATGACCCTTTAAATGAGCCTAAAACACTCAAAAACACTTCAAAAAGCTAAAATAAACATAAAAACTATGAAAATACCCTTGAAATGAGCTTAAAACACTCAAAACCCTTTCAAAAGGCAAAAAACAACATAAAAACAATTCTAACGTTTTGAAAACATAAGAAACTATGAAAAGACGCTTGAAATGAGCTTAAAACACTCAAAACCCTTTCAAAAGGCTAAAAACCAGCATAAAAACAACTCTAATGATTTGAAAAGATAAAAAACTATGAAAAGACGCTTGAAATGAGTTTAAAACACTCAAAAACACTTAAAAAAGGTTAAACAACCATAAAAACTATGAAAAGACCCATAAAATGAGGTTACAAGGCTCAAAACCCCTAAGGATAGAAACAACATAAAAATAACTCTAATGACTTGAAAACATAAGAAACTATGAAAAGGCCCTTAAAATGAGCTTAAAACACTCCAAAACACTTCAAAAGGCTAAAAACCAACATAAAAACTATGAAAAGACCCTTGAAATAAGCTTAAAACACTCAAAACCCCTTAAAAGGACTAAAAGCAAAACAAAAAAACAACTCTAATGATTTCAAAACATAAGAAACTATGAAAAAGCCCTTGAAATGAGCTTAAAACACTCAAAACATTTCAAAAAGCTAAAAACAACATAAAAACAACTCTAATGACTTAAAAACGTAAGAAACTATGAAATCACCCTTTAAATGAGCCTAAAACACTCAAAAACACTTCAAAAAGCTAAAAACAAAACATAAAAACTATGAAAAGACCCTTGAAATGAGCTTAGCACACTCAAAACCCCTAAAAAAGGCTAAAAATAACTCCAATTACTTCAAAACGTAAGAAACTATGAAAAGGCCCTTGATATGAGCTTAAAACACTTAAAAACCCTTCAAAAGACTAAAAAACAACATAAAAACTACGAAAAAAACACTTGAAATCAGCTTAAAACACTCGAAACCCCTTTTAAAGGCTAAAAACAACATAAAAACAATGAAAAGCCCTTGAAGTGCGCTTAAAACACTTAAAACCCCTTGAAAAAAGCTAAAAACAACATAAAAACAACTATATTGACTTGAAAACATAAGAAACTATGAAATGACCCTTTAAATTAGCGTAAAACACTCAAAAACACTTCAAAAAGCTAAAATAAACATAAAAACTATTAAAAGACCCTTGAAATGAGCTTAAAACACTCAAAACCCTTTCAAAAGGCTAAAAACAACATAAAAAGAACTCTAATTATTTGAAAACAGAAGAAATATGAAAAGACGCTTGAAATGAGCTTAAAACACTCAAAACCCTTTCAAAAGGATAAAAACAACTCTAATGATTTGAAAACATAAAAAACTATGAAAAGACGCTTGAAATGAGCTTAAAACACTGAAAAATAGTTAAAAATGATAAAACCAACATGAAAACTATGAAAAGACCCTTGAATGAGCTGAAAACACTCAAAACTCTTTCAAAAGGCTAAAAACAACATAAAAACGACTTTAATGACTTGAAAACGTAAGACACTATGAAAAGGAGTTTTAAATGAGTTTAAAACACTCAAAAACACTTCAAAAGGCTAAAAACAACATAGAAACTATGAAAAAACTCTTGAAATGAGATTAAAACACTCAAAACCCCATGAAAAGGCTTAAATCAAATTAAAAACAACTCTAATAACTTGAAGACGTTAGAAACTATGAAAAATCCCTTGAAATGAGCTTAAAACACTCAAAAACACTTCAAAAGACTAAAAAAAACATAGAAACCATGAAAAGACCCTTTAAATGTGCTTAGAACACTCAAAAACACTTCAAAAAGCTAAATACAACATAAAAACTATGAAAAGACCCTTGAAATGAGCTTAAAACACTCAAAAATAATACAAAAGGCTAAAAAACAACATAAAACTAAAAAGCCCCTTGAAATGAGCTTAAAACACTCAAAACCCCTTGAAAAGGCTAAAAGCAACATAAAAAAACTCTAATAACTTGAAAACATAAGACAACTATGAAAAGGCCCTTTCGATGAGCTCAAAACACTCAAAAGCACTTCAAAAGTTTAAAAACAACATAAAAACTATGAAAAGGCCCTTGAAATGAGCTTAAACCACTCAAAACCCCTTGAAAAGGCTAAAAACAATATAAAAACACTTCAGAAAGCTAAAAACCACATAAAACCTATGAAAAGGCTCTTGAAATGAGCTTAAAACGCTCAAAACTCATTGAAAAAGCTAAAAACAACATAAAAACAACTCTAATTACTTGAAAACATAAGAAACTATGAAAAAGCCCTTGAAATTAGCTTAAAACACTGAAAAACACTTCAGAAATCTAGAAAACAACATAAAAACCATGAAAAGATGCTTGGAATGAGCTTAAAACACTCAAAACCCCTTGAAAAGGCTAAAAACAACATAAAAACAACTCTATTGACTTGAAAACATAAGAAACTATGAAATGACCCCTTTAAATGAGCCTAAAACACTTCAAAAAGCTAAAAAAAACAACATAAAAACTATGAAAAAACCCTTGAAATGAGCTTAGTACACTCAAAACCCCTTCAAAAGGCTAAAAACAACTCTAATTACTTGAAAATGTAAGAAACTATGAAAAGGCCCTTGAATTGAGCTTAAAAAACTTCAAAACACTTAAAAAAAACATAAAGACTATGAAAAAACACTTGAAATGAGCTTAAAACACTCAAGACCCCTTGAAAAAGATAAAAGCAACATAACAAAACTCTAATGACTTGAAAACATAACACAGCTATGAAAATGCCCTTTAAATGAGCTTAAAACACTCAAAAAAACTTCAACACCCTAAAAAGAACATAAAAACTATGAAAAGACACATGAAATGAGGTTACAAGACTCAAAACCCCTTCAAAAGGCTAAAAACAACTCTAATTACTTGAAAACGTAAGAAACTATGAAAAGGCCCTTGAAATGAGCTTAAAACACTTAAAAACACTTCAAAAGGCTAAAAAACAACATAAAAACTATGAAAAAAACACTTGAAATGAGCTTAAAACACTCAAAAACTATACAAAAGGCTAAAAAAACATAAAGCTATGAAAACACCCTTGAAATGAGCTTAAAACACTCAAAACCCCTTGAAAAGGCTAAAAGCAATATAAAAAAACTCTAATGACTTGAAAACATAAGACAACTATGAAAAGGCCCTTTTGATGAGCTTAAAACACTCAAAAACACTTCAAAACTCTAAAAACAACATAAAAACTATGAAAAGACCCTTTAAACGAGCTTAAAACACTCAAAGCCCCTTGAAATGGCTAGAAACAACGTAAAAACAACTCTAATGACTTGAAAACATAAGAAACTATGAAAAGACCCTTGAAATGACCTTAAAACATAAAAAAAAAACACATCAGAAAGCTAAAAACAACATAAAAACTATGAAAAGACCCTTGAAATGAGCTTAAAACACTCAAAACTCAATGGTAAAGCTAAAAACAACATAAAAACAACTCTAATGACTTGAAAAGGTAAGAAACTATGAAAAAGCCCTTGAAATGAGTTTAAAACACTTAAAAACACACTTTAGAAGTCTAAAAAACAACATTAAAGCCATGAAAAGACCACCCATGAAATGAGCTTAAAACACTCAAAACCCCTTGAAAAAGCCAAAAACAACATAAAAACAACTCTATTGACTTGAAAACATAAGAAACTATGAAATGACCCTTTAAATGAGCCTAAAACATTTCAAAAAGCTAAAAAAAACAACATAAAAACCATGAAAAGACGCTGTAAATGAGCTTAGTTCACTCAAAACCCCTTCAAAAGGCTAAAAATGACTCTAATTACATGAAAACGTAAGAAACAATGAAAAGGCCCTTGAATTGAGCTTAAAACACTGAAAAACACTTCAAAAGGCTAAAAAAAACAACATAAAAACTATTTTTAAAACACTTGAAATGAGCTTAAAACACTTAAAACGCCTTGAAAAGGCTAAAAACAAAAAATTAAGAAACTATGAAATCACACTTTTGAATGAGCTTAGAACACTTAAAAACACTTTAAAAAACTAAAAAAAAACATAAAAACTATGAAAAGGCCCTTGAAATGATCTTAAAACATTAAAAAACTCCTTCAAAAGGCTAAAAAAGCCATATAAACAACTCTAATGACTTGAAAACATAAGAAACTATGAAAAGATCCTTTAAATGAGCTTAAAAAGCTCAAAAACACTTCAAAAGGCTAAAAAAAACATAAAACCATCTCTAATGACTTGAAAACATAAGAAACTATGAAAAGACGCTTGAATTGAGCTTAAAACACTCAAAAACAAGGCCTATCAAACGCGTTTAAAACACTCAAAACCTCTACAAAAGGCTAAAAACAACATAAAAACAACTCTAATGACTTGAAAACATAAGAAACTATGAAAGGACGCTTGGAATAAGCTTAAAACGCTAAAAAACACTTCAAAACACTAAAACCAACATAAAAACTATGAATAGACCCTTGAAATAAGCTTAAAACACTCAAAACTCATTCAAAAATCTAAAAAAAATATAAAAACAACTCTAATGACTTGAAAAGGTAAGAAATTATGAAAAAACCCTTGAAATGAGCTTAAAACACTCAAAACCCCTTGCAAAGGCTAAAAACAACATAAAAACAACTCTATTGACTTGAAAACATAAGAAACAATGAAATGACCCTTTAAATGAGCCTAAAACACTTCAAAAAGCTAAACAAACAACATAAAAACTATGAAAAGACCCTTTAAATGAGCTTAGCACACTCAAAACCCCTTCAAAAGGCTAAAAAAACTCTAATGACTTGAAAACATAAGAAACTATGACAAGGCCCTTGAAATGAGCTTAAAACACTCAAAAACACTTCAAAAGGCTAAAAACAACATAGAAACTATGAAAAGACCCTTGAAATGAGCTTAAAACACTCAAACCCTTTCAAAAGGCTAAAAACAACATAAAAACAACTCTAATGACTTGAAAACATAAGAAACTATGAAAAGGCCCTTGAAATGAGCTTAAAACACTCAAAAACACTTCAAAAGGCTAAAAACAACATAGAAACTATGAAAAGACCCTTGAAATGAGCTTAAAACACTCAAACCCTTTCAAAAGGCTAAAAACAACATAAAAACAACTCTAATGATTTGACAACATGAGAAATTATGAAAAAGACCCTTGAAATGAGCTTAAAACACTCAAAAACACTTCAAAAGGCTAAAAATAACATAAAAACTATGAAAAGACCCTTGAAATGAGCTTAAAACACTCAAACCCTTTCAAAAGGCTAAAAACAACATAAAAACAACTCTAATGATTTGACAACATGAGAAATTATGAAAAAGACCCTTGAAATGAGC